>JAUMHL010000016.1:1317227-1331419 GCA_032362345.1 Sandelia bainsii
GCTAAAAAAGGTGGATTAGTAAGACCATGTGGCCTAATGGACAAGGCGTCTGACTTCGAATCAGAAGATTGAGGGTTTGAGTCCCTTCGTGGTTGTGCGGTTGATGAAATTTGCGAGAAGTCTGAAGTCTGTTGCAATCACAGCATGTGCTTTGTGTAACAAAAACTAACATTAGTCAGAGAGTTGCTGTCAGTTAAGTTCAGTTGTTACAAGTCCTAAAATTGATTCCACTTTTCTGCATAGCAAAGAGGTCTACTCTAACTAGTTTTATGCACCACTTGTGCTTTGACATAAGTAGGTCAAAATGTAGGGGCTACAATTCCAACAAAGAACTTAAAACACAAGCTATTTGTTCTGATATTTTTGTGGCTGTCAAATGTAGTAAGAGCTGGCCTAAGAAAGTGTTACAAGTTTAGACAAATTTACAATAATGACAATTTCAGGAAAAAGACAAAACTCCCTATTTGAAAAGTGCAAACCTCACATATTGATCTTGTAGATGAATTTATGCATCATCAACAAAATAAATCTGCTGACAGATTAGCATAAAGCCTTCCTTGGTGTATGTATATGACTGCTGTGAGATCTCTCTTTAGAAAAGGACATACAGTCAACGGAAACTTATACCTTTACAGCTCAGATAAGGTCCTTTACATCCACCCCCACCCAAAAAGTTACTGGTTCTGCACTGATACGAATGTGACAAGTCCACTATTCCTACTAATGTTACTGTAGTGATTCATTGTCACTACCCTGTCTTTCTAAGGAAACTGTTACAGCAATCTGGAAGATCTTATTTTGGAAGACCACAAAACTGTTCTATGAGAGTTTCTGTTACTGCCTTTAACACAAGCCGAGTTATCACTAAGCACTGGAGCATGCTATCTCCATGGGAAACGTGCTTTTGGGTGCATGTCCTCATCACTTCATGAGTAATAAGATCAATTTGCCAAAAACTTGGTGTGTTCCCTTAAGATGAGTAGCTTGTTTTATAGAGAGTGGGAGAGCAGTCGTTGAACTGAGTACGGGTGGGTGAGAGGAGAACTATCATAATTTTAATGGAGCTTCCAAACTGCACATTAGGTTGTTTCAGTGAGTGGGTTGCACTGAGGTTTTTCTGAACATCAGCCAACTGTGGTTGGAGCTGGGTCTGTGCTTCTGTGTTTCTGTACTTACGAGGACCCAGTGTCTTTACAGCAATATACATTTTGAACATTTCTCTCAAGTGTGGACAGTTTGGTCAGTTCTCCCTCCTTTACGCTGGCCCAACTACAATCAAGTATGGTTTACTGCCATGCTTTTTCCAGCTATCACCAAACCTTTTCTCAATTAGACAGGTTGGCAACAAATCAAAGCAAAAGGCGAAGTAAAGTTTATTTATATAGTACCTTTCTAAACCCAGGTTACAAATTGCTTCACAAAAAAACCAAAGAAAAAACAAGACAACTGAGTAAAACCTCAGTCCTCTCTGCAGTACCAAATGCCTGCAAAAACAAAAAAAGAAATGACCAAACAGCAATTATGTTACAAGCACTCACTGCAAATACCTCACTTTAATATAATTTTCGATAAAAGCATCTGCCAAACGACTAAATTAAATGCTCCTTTACCCCAGTGTTTTACCCTAGACTTAGGTACCTAAAGTATCAACTAATTGGAAGG
Organism: Sandelia bainsii; assembly: GCA_032362345.1. Classification (NCBI taxonomy): domain Eukaryota; kingdom Metazoa; phylum Chordata; class Actinopteri; order Anabantiformes; family Anabantidae; genus Sandelia; species Sandelia bainsii. Next base: position 1,318,890 of record JAUMHL010000016.1, read on the forward strand.
CCTAAGTGATAGAAGGCATCAAATGAACAGTTTATCCAGACTATAGAGACTGCTTTAATTGGTGGTAGAATCAAAAGTGAGATTTAAACATCACTTAAAGTAAATTGTATTAGGCCTTCATCTCCAACATACTTAATCAAGAACAACAGCTGCACCACCTGTAAGGCTGGTGTTGTCTCATTGGGCCTATTTAAAAATACAGGGTGTCGCATACAACTACATACTCAGTACCAGAGACTTCAGTTTAGAACAGTCCAGACATCCACTTTAATAATCAGACAGAAAAGTCTGCTCACTAATTCATCAGCTCTTGCTGTTTCTTGACATCAGCCTGATGCCCTCAGAAAGCCCATGTTAGTGATCCAGCAGGTTTGGACAGACTGAACACAGCAGAATCCAAATGTAGCAAGCTATCTTCTACATTACAGTTTGAGTAAAAATAACCTGCTTTTGCTCAGTGCAATAACTTGATTTTAACGATGTTGAAAATTTACACATTTATTTTTACACGCAATGATATGCTGCCAGATGTCAGAATGGCTTTGGAGACACAAAATCTACAAGCCGTTCACACTAAACGTCATAAGAATGTGGCTGAACTGAAGCAGTTCTGTAAGGAAGAATGCTCCAAAGTTTGTGAACTGTGAATTTCCACCGGGATCGGCTTTGTTGCTTTCCGGCTGAGACACTGTGTTGTTCCATCCTCTGCATGGCTTCATACCCCACATGGAACGTTTCAGACTACGTGCAGCTTGTTGTGCTTCTGAATTTTCCTTTATTTGTCTTTTTTTTTTTAACTAGTTAAAGGCATTGTTTGTCTATTTTGTGTTAACTATTGTTAATTCCTACTTTGTTGTGCTGTAGCCTACAAAATCTACAGTGGATCAAAGATTTGTGGCTATGTTTTAGTTGTTAAAAAGAAATGAATTCATCCTAATAATTACTGGATATCTTATTGGATATCTGTATTTCACATACAGGGCATATTAGCAGGAAGACACCCAGTCTTTCTCCTGCTTGAAAAGCAACAGACAGAACAGAATGAGGAAAGCACTACCTGATTGGTGGATTTCACTTTCAGAAGTAGCTTCTGTCAAAAATAGACTCGGCACATATCTTTAGCGGTGCAGAGCAGAGAGCTGCTTCTGGGACGCTCCTGAGACATGTTGCAGCACACTCAGTGGAATCACAAGCATTGACTAGAGTGGCAGCGAATCAGCTCCGGTGACACTTCACTTACTTTTTCCACCATCACTCTGTATGTTTAATGGGTCAGTAAAGACATGAAAGATTGTGTCTGTGTTTTATCAGCTTAGAAATATTGTATTTGTTGATATTTGTGACTTTGGTGAAGATCAGATCATATTTCATGATAAATTTATGCAAACCAGGAAACTGAAAATAGTTAACTTACTTTTTCTTACCACTGTAAAGAAGGCTCTAAAAATGAACTTTAAAGCCACTATGCATCTCATGCATATAGGACTCCAGCAGTTTGTGTGCAAGTGAGTAACAGTGTGCTTGAAGCAGACTAAATCAAATACAATATATTATGGGTAGCATTATGCTGCGTAATGCATAGCCGTTACAGCACCGAAAATGTTCAAATGACAATAAAGACATTAGTTAGGGAATGCTGGGAAAACATCAAGAAATAGAGATATGTTGTTGGTTGAGTAACAAGTGAGTGGCAAAGAAGAAATGAAGGGAGGAGGAGCTCAGTCTCTGCTTTAAAAACAAAACGCCTCTCATATCTCCCTGATGTCCTCAATATTGCCTGCCTGCTCCAGAGCCAGCAGGAGATCTCACATTTCAGGGAAATGTAGCGTTAGGTGTTGAGAAAAGAAGGGTAGGAGTTATGCAGGGTGTCAGAGAGGTGAAGAATAGAGTGAGAGGAATGAGGCAAATAAAGGTAGAGGGAATGAAGAAGGAAAAGTCTGCTGCAAACAGTAATGCATGTTGGGGACGCCTAAGCAGAGAGACAGAAGATAGGGAGTCAGATAACAAAACTGCAAACTAAAAAACTTGTTTTTCCGAGTCAAAGAGGTCTTTGTTTGTGGTACCCAGACTCATGTTTCATCATTTTCACCTGTTCTTTTGGTCTTCCAGTCAGGAAACTCCCTGCTGCCTTGTTAAAACTGTACAACAAGTGAAACTGAACTGAAGAACAATCAAAAAAAAGGCCAGGTCAAATGTCAGATGGACCTTTTGAGAGGACAAGTCTACCACAATGCAGACTTGCTCTGAATGCATTATTACTGTTCCACAGTTAGGTGTGGGAAGCCTACTGTAGATTCCCTGAATGAGTCATCAACCAGGTAATAGGAAAACACTAAGCTGCCTATTTTCAAACAGCCAACCCAATCTTAATGCTGGCTTTTCACAGTTCTAACTCCTGCCAAGATCCTGCTGAGACAAGGTGGTGCTATGCAGTTCTAAGAACATAGAGAATGAGCTTAACGAGAATCCCACTCCATGTAGAGCACACATTAAAGAATATATGTGTGTGTACATGCAGTGTTTTGCAATTTGATTCACATATTAAGTAGGTTAGAACACTGTCCTTTTTTATCCTCTATCTTTTACAACCTGTGCTCTTTTCCACCATGACCACTTGTTATTTAATCACATTAACTGCTTGAAAAATGACTGCAGGTTAGTTTGTGTTCTCTCTCTCTCAGCTATGGTCTGTTTGGTATACAGTATTTTGGATGGATGCTGTCATTCTTTTTTAAAAATTCATTTACAGCCATTAGGTTCAGGTAGGATGTCCACACAGGGTGAGCAGGTAAGGAAGTAAGGTAATTTAGTGAAGAGCCAGAATGTCAAGGATAAGCATTATGACTGGATCTGACTGGTCTAATTAGTTGGAAGTACAGGGAAAACTGGTGTTTGGAAACTCCTCCGTTATTGCTTGTTAATCAGTTAACACGCTTGTAGGCCTCCAAACAGATGTGTTCTGTATGTTAAGTATAAGTTATAGAATATATTCTAAAGAGGACAGTCAGTAATGAGGATGCTTCCAAGGGATTAGGACCTGGCAGCATAGCAGAGACTCAGTAGATATGTACAGTAAATCAAGCCAGACTGAGATAGTGACAGTACAGTAGAAAGGGAAGAATCCTTGAGAGCAGCAGTATGTAAAATCTGTTTCCCCTGTCACTAATTAGCCACGTCTGGGAGTGAAGCAGATGCTCCACTGAGCTGACAAAACAAATACGGTCCTTCTAAAATCGCTTTCTTCTACTCTGTCATCTCCATTTCCAGCGCTCTCCATGTTCTCTGAGTGAACGATCATGCACTCGGCAAATGGAAAAATAAAGAGGCAAAACACATATATTTAACACAACAGACATTCACACACACACAGACACACACACACACACACACACACACGATAATTAAAATTAAATGAAGCTGGAGTTCCTGTGTCTCCCTGCCTGACCAGGTGTTTGCACAGTCACGGCACAGTCATTTAATATTAATAAAGCCACATAAACTACAGACACCTGCTGCGATGACAATGAAAGAACACTTCTTTCACCAGATCACGTTAACTACTACCAAATTCAGTTGTGTGGCCTTTTTAATATTGTTAGAAATAAAAGCAAAGATAGAAGCAACAAAGGTCCAGGCAGGTTTCAAAACTTAGGTGTATAAATTACATCATGTCCCCTGTTCATGTTCCATCAATAAAAATTTGTGGAAAGTTAGGATTAGGCAGTTCGAATTGTTGGTGCCAGATGAACTACTTCCTTTTTACAGAAAGTTTGGCTGAAACTTATAACAATTTACCCATCTGCTTTTCAGGATGTGTAAATAGGGAATTGTGTATGACATCTTTTTTGAGGATGGGCACTGCTCATGTATGGCTCTGTTATTGGTAGCATGATTTCCTAAACCTCCTGACCATTGCTTCAACTGTGTTTCAGCTTACATTCATTTGTCAACTGATGCTCGTGCACCTTCTCATACCATCATGAAGTCTCATAATGTGGCTGCATACTTGTTCCAAGAAATTCCATACTACCTACACTTACAGAGGCGATTTGAGCAATCAGATTACAGTCCATCTCAGATGCTTCTTAGAGGCACTTAGACTTATCTTTTCAGAGATCAGAAAGTTATCTGCTTAGCCCAAAATGCATGAAGTGATTAACGCAGAGCCAACACAGATGGTGTAGCGTGAGCTGCACATTAGCAGAGTAGCACCGGCAGCTTCGCTGCTACATCTGTCTTTACACAGGAGGCACTCAGATACAGTACAAAGTGTACTGTATGTTTCCCGCGTGTTGAAATTAAGACAAATCCACAATCACTGTGGTTATGAATGGATGATTAGATGATGATTTTCTGTAGACTTAAAAGGAAAATTTTGCTTCATGATACAGTACCTTTACAGGTATATAGAATGAGTACACCACAAACAACTGTGTCCTGGGTAAACACCTACATTGATTAAAATATTGTGTTCAAATATTTGAACATTGTGTGTGTTCCATGAGACGTTTGTGATGTGTCTTTTGTAAATCAAAGCAGCAACTTTTTAATTTCTGCTATGGGTCATATAATACAGTTTCCAAGTTTCCTTACCTATAGTCACTAGGGTTATTTTTTTAGGGCTTGGCGAAACACAAAGTATGCTAAAAGTAAAAAATATACTGATATAAAAAAATAATATATTGATGTATGAAACTGGAAGTATTCGTTAACTTTTTGTTCAGCATTTGAGCCATTTTCTTGTTCTTGTTCATCCTCTGTATTCCAGTTTGGTATAAAAACCTCCCTATCTTCGTCAATTTGGATAATGATAAATTCTGTCAATAGCACTGCTCAATAGGAGCTGAAAGGACAGCAGGAGAACAAACTGTCTTCAGCAGACTTGTCAACATCAGAAATTTGATGGACAAATATAGTTTTCAAATAGGGTCCATGAGGATTAGACAGGAAGAAACTAGCAATGTTTAAATGAATGATTCCTTTCTTTTATTTCCCATGCCTACATTGAAAAAAGCTCATAGTGTAACTGGAGGCCTTGAACAACCATTGCAGATATAGTTATTATTCACATCACATAAATAGTGGAAGACTTGTGTGATTTGAATTGCTGCTTGAGGAGATATTGCTTGACTAAGCATGCCAGAGGAAAGAAAACTATTCTTAAGAGAATAAAAAAACACAAGGGGTCTATGTGTATTGGTAAATCTGAGAAAATGATCCAATTGTCAAAAATGCTTTCTATAAACTCTGGGACCATTACGCACCAAGCCGACATCAAACAACTGGAAGCAACTTAGATCGATGTTGCATGTTTGTCACATTTGACTGGGCTAAGAAGTGGCACTAGGAAAACTCTCTCTGTACCAGCAGGTCATCTGTATTTCTCATTCAAACTGGGAAAGAAGAACACCTAGTCACAGTTTCAACATGCTGAAGATGCTGCCCTTGAGAGTTTATGCACGTTGCATATGGCTGTGTTTAGCTGTAGATAAGCTGCTGACAAGCTAACATGCTCACAATGTCTAAAATGATTGGGAGGGTTTGAAGGCATAGTGTTTACCATGGTTTTAATCTTAGTTTGATATGTTGCTAATTATCACTAAACAACAGCCAAAACTAATCTCTGTTCTCCATTTATTGTGCAAGACATGTGATACTGTCAGTCTGATTGTAATACATATGGATTAGGGCTGCACAAATTGGTGATAAGGACATATTGCAATTCGACTGTAGTATAAAAAACTAAATAACTACTTGCATGGTTATCAAGAAAAATGCACAGATCAGTCATAATTTTGAAATGTGTATTTCTCAACTCAAACATACAAACTAACCAGTATAAAACATACACAAATCTGTCCTTGGGTGCTATAATTTTTAAGTTGCTCATCACTTCAATATTCACTTCTAATTCCAAAAGCTTCTCATGCAAACTTGTACAGACTGTCTATCATGAAATGGCTGAATCCAAACACTAGAATGAACTAATGCCACTAAATTTTGTGTGGGTTTTGGTGAGAAATGATTGGTCATTTTGGCCCATTCACAGCTCATTCGTTCAAAATTTAGTAAGTCACGTTAAAAAGTCACTAGGTTTAAAGGGGTCTGAAAAGTTACTAAGTCTAGCGACTGTTGAGGAAAAATTATCTATAATGAAGGCTGGAAGACTGGAACAGCAAAACTTGTCCCACAGGAGCAACACTAAACAGAGACTGACTGGGCATCTCTTTATTATGAGCATAGATAATAAGCAAACTACAAACAAACTGAGAATAGCTTGTCACATTCACACACGTACATCACACATTTAATTAAATCACAGCCTTTTGTGGTTATATAATCACACAGGATGACATCACAACTGTCAGATTAGATGCATTGTGCAAATTTCTTTGTCGTTTACAATGATGATCATCGCCTGGTTCAACTATAGTTTGGTCTGTTAGTTTTAGGAAATGGTGAAACTGTTGCTTTACCTTTAAGCATGACTGCAGAGCATCCAGTGTGAACAGCCTTCATGTACCTGATGGACTGAGGGATTGCACACTAGTACTGGATTTGGATGTAACCATGCAAGCATTTTAATTCTACTTTGGAAAGGCATTTCTGTGTTTGTTAGTGGAGATGTCTGATGTTTGTTCTTTGATACACAGAGCACTGGTGTTAGTTCAGCCTTCTCTGCTTTTAGCGCTGCATAGCACACTTTAGTTTTTTGTTGTTGTTTTTTTTTGGCTCAAAGCACTTTATCTTAATCGACCTGTGAATGATTCAAATATTTGCCTGTGCTCAGTGCCATGTCTATATTTGCAGTAGATGACCTCTATTTTAGAATAAATCTCAGTGGATCAGTGCACAAGAGAAGGATATGAATTCACTCTCATTTTCCAGGGTGAAAATATGCAAATGGCGGTGAGTGTGTATTAGTCTGATTTAACATCACATTTCCATTCCGCAGGACATAATCACCATAACAACAACCACGTCTAACAGTCCTTAATTTATATAGTAAAAGTCCTCTTTAGAATAAGTCACCTGTCACTAAGTACAAGCATTTATTGTATAAACTGAACATTCACATGTGAATTTCAGACTTCATGAGCTGGCCAGGCAGGAACAGAGGCAGCACTCAAGAGGTAGAGGAGAGAACAGCCATGACACATGCGGTGCAGCAACTGCACAAACACAACACCCAGCTAGAAATAAAGGGGTAGCGGCAGGCATAGGAAAACTGGAGGTACAGGATTTCGCAGATTGCCTTGTGCAACTATTCACTTCTGTTGATTAACAGGCACATAATGGCAAAATAGTTTAGTTAGTAATGTTTGAACAGAATAATCTGTGCCTTAAATCATGAATAGTTGTGTGGTTGCCAATCTGCACAAGCCTACTGTGGCATTTGCTAATGCTCAGCTGGTATTAAAGGGTCTAATGTGTGCCATGAAAATATTCCCCACTCCATTGCACCACCACCAGTTTAATCACCAGTTCAACAATTTAAATGACCTTATGAAAATAATACTGATATGCAATTATTGTACATATTCTTTTTATAATTTGCCTGAACCCCACCTTGTCAACAGTTTGGTTTGGCATCATGGGCTCACTACCTCCACATTGCAATGCTCATATAATGGTGTGTGTAAACACGTCATCAAGCAAATATATTGTCTATATCAAAAATAATTCCCATTCAAAAGCATAGCGAGGAATTATACCAGGTACATTCTAACTAACAATGGACAAGTCAGATAAACTTTTAAACTGTTGTGTTTCGGTACATGAACCACCAAATTGTGGATGCGGGTGATTTTCAAGACAAATGAAATAAACACTGACTGAGCTGGCAGCAGATATATCCAAACACACACTTTTTACACTGTGCTTCATTGGCAGGCCTCGCAGACTTCACACTGTTGCATTTTCAAAGGTTTCTGTCTGAACAAACAGGTCTTGCGAAGCATTTTGATCTCAGAAAACTCAGAGCTCTCTAAAGACATTTCTGCAGCACACTGAAACACTTCAGAGGCTGGCTTTGATGTGTTTTGCCTTGTTGTCACCATCTTGTCATCCCCATCATCTATCACTATTATAATCACATCACATTTTCCCCCCCACAGTATCCATAAAAAAAAGCTAAACACAAACATTGGATCCCACTGGGCCAGTTCTTCCAGACTTCACCACAGAATATGACGTACTTCCACAGGAGTTACAGCTGTGTTTCTCTACCAATTAGAACTTTTTTTTTGTGGTGCAGCAAGCCAGGCAGAGATAGAGCTGACAGCACAGCTTGTTACAACAGATATGGAGAGCCTGGAAGGTCAAGTAGAACTGCCAGGGGCAAACATGTTAAATGAATATTTACAGTATAGATCAGCAGTGTGTCTGCAGTTTGACATTATTTGCAACTAAGTCTCTTCAAATGAACATACAGTTCTTAATCATGCTGACCAACTATCCAAAGGGCTGGTTACATTTTTAGGTGGATTTCCTACTGTCCAGGTAGCTAAACAAACCAGAATCTAATGTTTAAATACTTCAGTTGATATACTTTAGATAAAACCAACCATTTATTGCAGACTGAAGATCACCAAGAGTTAAATCTGCAACTCATATATGTTAGCGCTAGAGCACAATGCAACAGGTCCCCACAATGAAGATAAAGCTTCAGTTCAGGCTCAGGACAGATTTGGCATAAAGCTTCAGACTATAGATGCACCTATCCAACAAGCAGTTTGTATACAACATATCACTGCTCACACTGACCTTATTACGCAGACGCGGTATTGGACATGTAGAAATCAATTGACATTAATTAGTTTTGCTCTTGATGTCATTTTAATGTGCTGTGTTTCTGTGTCAGTCGTGGTGGACACTGCCACTGCCACAGCAACCTCTGGCCAAATGTTGCCTTACATCAAAGTGTTCCAAGCTGTGAGGTATACAAAACCAGATCCTACTACTCGAGTTCAAGAATCAGATTAAAAGGAGATAAAAATGGGGAGGTGTATCCATACTTTGGCCTTGGTTCATTTTCATTATCTTTAAAAGCAATTTATTAATAAGTGCTATTTATTTTTAACTTTGTCAGTCATGTGCACTCATTGGGACAATGCACTGAGACAAAGATGCATTCTCCAAACTATGCTAATGTTACCACTACGTACTGACAAAGTAGTCCAAACTGGAAATACTGTAATCCCATAACTGGATCTTTGTAGCTTTAGATGTAGCTATGCTAAAACACAGGTATACAGTTCTGCTTTGGTAAAATATTTCTAGAATTTATAACCTAACCCTGCATACTGAGGAAAAAAGTCTACAGATTATTATTTATTTTTCCATTTTTACTATCCCTGAATCATCTGTAAATGCATTATACACCATAGAGAAACAGCTAAACAAAAGCAGCCACAGGAAGAGGAGGTCGGAGCCCAGGCCCACGCAGCCCTGCGGCCAAAATCAAGGCCATCCAAGAGGGGCTGATTCAAGTTCAGGGTTGGAACTCCTACATTTTTAACTAGAGTGAGGTTACACATTGATTATCCAACTCAGCATAATGCTCTTTCCATGTTTTGATGAAGTCAGTAAGTGTTGCCACAATGTTTTGTCAGGTTGGTTATTTTTTTATGGACTAGATAGATTCGACAGAAAAACAAAGAAAGACTGGAAACTACAAACAAGGAAGATTACATTTTTAGTACTAAGACAGGTTACTCCACAAGAATGGTGTATATGAAAACCCAATATGTTGTGGTTCCCTTTCTCTGCTCTCCCGCTTTTATGTGTTGGATCTACTTTTGCTTTAGCAGCCAGTGGTTTTAAGGTACAAAATTCACTTTCAACAAGTGCAAATGCATAAATGTGTCTACTGTCACCATGAAATTAACATGTAATGATGTCTTCATTACTTTGTCTTTATGTACAAACAATTAAAATACAAACCACATAATAAACCAAATCAAATAAAACTATAATCAACTCTCAAGTTAATGCAAGCTGCAATTTGTACTGCTCAGAATTTAGAAACAAACTGCTCATTTTATCATCACGAGCACAGTGCACATGACTTGCACTTGATTTTTCTTGAATAAAATGTCACAATGGCATCACTGTATGAAAATGGTCCCACAGATACTTTGATAACGCTCCAAAGTGCTCTCTTTGCAGGTCTGTTTTGACCTATGTAATGTAAATTGCATAGGTCTGCATAGGTTTGATTGCCAAAAACAATCATGGGTTGTGTGAGTTACCCTGTTCAACATAGCTGAATATGTTATAAACAATGTAGTAGTGTTATATTCATAATTATTGCTAATAAAAAAACTAAACTAGAACAAACTTGTAAGCTTAACACATTTATATGTAAAATATTGCTTTAGATCTATGAAATCAACAAATTACCATGTGTAATGTCAGATGTTCTGTTTGCTTCTATTCAATGTAGCTTGTGTTTGACCCTGTATATCACAGATGCTTCTGCTAACACCGGAGCCCCCAGAAGTGATTCAGATTGAAGCAGGGAGGAGACACAGAGAGAGAGACCCGACAGACTCCCAAACACAAACTATTATGTCCAAATGAGTGTATATGCCATGGTCAGATAAAAAAAGGCCTATTGTGTAGGCATGTTGGTGGAAACACTGAACACTGACTTCTGAAATCCATCTTTTGGTTTTGTGTGATTTCTATGTTCAGTTCATGTTTTAGAACTGTGATTGACACCAATCATTACTACAGTGAAGTTACAACTAAACATTTCCAAAAGCATAATATGACCCATTTAAACAGCAACTTGTTACAAGTAACCAAAAGCAGCAAAATGATCCTCTGGCTCTTTTATCAAATCTTCTCACCTTTCAGCCAAGATAGTAACAGTTGATAATGAATGACTTCCACCAGCTCAGAGGTGGTACACTTCCATCTCAACTAGTCTTTCTCTACTGCAGGTCAGCCTACAACCCAACAGGAATTTATGTTAGAAACCAGAATTGATAGGACAAGCAAAATATTCATTTTCCAACTGTATGATGCACAGTGTGCATTATAATAGTGCTAAAAAGATCTTTTACCCGTCAAACGTGCTGAAGTGAAGGTTTGGCCCATCAGTCTGTAAGCTGACAGTTTCTACAGTGTACACAGTCTTCATTATCTCAGTCAGTGGGAGGCCTCCAGTCAACAACAAACAGCTGCTAAACAAAGGGCTCGGCATGTACAAAAATAAAGACACTTTTTGATTTCTTTCTTCCACTGTATATAATTATAACTGACGCATCCAACTAGCAGTGGATCAGTGGTTAATGTGCTGGGACTCTGAGGCCTGCTGATCCTGGACACTGGGAGGAGGATGGATAGGAGATGACTGGATTCTTTTGTTCTCTGTCACTCTGAGCCTTTAAATTCCTCTCATTACCTGAACTTAGCTGAAACTCTCCCCTCCATCCTTCTCGCCACTCATGCATAATGTAGAACTCTTCCTCTACCTCAATACAACTGTAAGTGACACTGCAACAATCGTGCACCCACAGACACTCAGATCTTAACTTGCACACAGGTTACTGCTTAAATGTACTTACTCAGTGGTTGTTGATAACAAACTTCCGTTTATCTTGCATCATCCCAGTTCCAGACCTCTCTGTATCTGACAGATATCCAGATACTTACTCTTATCTGTCAACCAGTTAGCCTTTTCAGAGGATCCATTGGCAGCTGTTGAGCTTTAATTAAGGCTTAAATTAAATCAGCGGCAGTTTAATCTTCTCTGGATACCAAACAGGGACAAGGCAGTCTGTGATGCTGCCAACATCCCATAATGCCTCCCTGCAGCAAATCCCAAAAGATTACTAAGACACACTATATTACTAACCAGCCTTACTCTGACAAATTCAACTTTGCTTTCATATTACATTGTATTTTTATTCTAGCATGTTGTCAGAAACTGTTTGTCTGCAGGCTGCAGGAGAGATAGAGGAAGAAAAACCACCAGCTTTGTGGCTGTTGATCATCTTGTGTGAATTCCACAGATGATTTTAATTTTCACCACAGTAACCTCGCTATGTCTTCAAAGAGACGCAGGAAGAACGGAAGACGTTCACTCCTCCCTTTTGCCCTCTGGGAGGAGGGAACATCTTTGTAACTAACAGCAACCACAAGCATTCACACAGTGTCATCACAGTGTTTCTTGATATCCAGACCAATACTGCATCTTCCAGTAAATCTTCCATCTTTGTCATACATTGCTGTGATTATTATTAGTGCTGGGCGGTATACCGGTTCCTACTGAAAACCGGTTTTTATTTTTGTTATGATATGGATTCTTCTTATACCACAATACCGGTTTAAATAGCCTAAACAACGTTCAGAGTGTAGCACAGCGGGAAACCGTTTAACTACCTGCGCGGTGAAAATGGACAGAGAACGTTCTGAAACGGAAGCTGTAGCAGACAATGAAGATGAACATGATGACACCGAAGGACTTTTGCTAAAAAAGGAGCCGTGTCTGTTGTCTGGAGATACTTTGGTTTTAAAAG
>JAUMHL010000016.1:1331519-1352718 GCA_032362345.1 Sandelia bainsii
AATGACTTCTGTTGTGATCTGGCGCTCTTCTCTCAAGCAGTGGAAAATATGATTAACACAAACTCATGCATGGGGAAGAAATACTGTTGAATACCGTGAAACTGTCATAATCTTGAAAAATTCCGTTATATAGAATTTTGGTCATACCGCCCAGCTCTAATTATTATGCTGACTATTTCTGAGTAGCCTGTGTATCTTAATTATTATATACCTGTGTATATTTCTTTATGTAGTGACCAAAAGAAAAGAATACAAAAATGAGGCACAAAGCAGCCGTGGCTTTAAAGGGTTAAAGTTAGGCAGATGAAAGTGTTGAACAACAACAGTGTGTAATTAGGAACCTGCCAAAGGGTGAGTGTGTGGGGTTCAAGAGGTTAATCTGGCTGTAATCAAATTATTAGCCTGCATGTAAACACACCAACAGATAAAGAGAGTCGCCGCTAGCTGCCTGCTGCTTATCTGCTGAAATGAGGGTTACTCACAATACTTTCTGCCCTATATACACACTATGTACAATTCAACCTAGCATTTTCATGTGTAGAAATGAATGATTGAATACTTTATTTTCATGTTTTTCATACACCCATCAACAGCAAAATATATTGACCTCATAATCCTCATGAAAACCCAACACGTTGCAGACGTGGCTGCACCCTAGCTGTTGCAGATAACTATAGAATTGCAATTCAGAATACAGCCTGTATTTTTCTGTTTGAACCCAACCTGAGCCTGACACAGTTGAATTTGTGCAGTGTTTTGAAACCTTGTATGTTCCACTTACCCTACCTGAATCAGAACATGATTTCTATAGATTGTCCAAACCCAACCCAAACCTTCAGGTACTATCGGGTTTGTTTTGGGTACCCACACTCGGAAAAACGCATATATACATGGATACATATAATCTACACATGTAGGGCAGTCATCCATGAACCACAGGACTGACGGTTCGATTTCTAGCCACATGCTGAAGTGTCCCCGCACAAGAAGCCCAAACCCTTGACACTTTAAATCGACACATTTTCTAAGGGGATGTCCCAAGGGGATTAATAAAGTATCAGTTATTAGCATTATTATTAAAGACACATAACCAAACTTCAACAAAACAATATCTACATGTATGGCGAGGGTCATTTTCAGTTAACATGTTGTAAGCATGATTCCATTCATCCACAAAGTAACTAAAAGATTTCAAATGTAAGTAGTTTTTCTCCTCCTATTCCAACATTTAAACCACCAAATCTTCAGTTCTCATCTTTATTCAGCTTCATTTATTTGTCAGTATTTGCAATAAACCACATCTCATCTTTGCGCAGAAGAATTTTTTAAACTTTTTTTTTTTATATTTACTTTTTCTCATTTTTCTTTTGCAAGATTTCCTATGTCCTTCGGTATTCTGTATACCAGTGACATACCATGAAAACTGAAAACAAACTGTGATTTTAACAAAGTTAAACAAAGCATGCAAAAAAAACTAAAGCTCCCATCAAAATGTATATAATTTGGTTTCATCCAGATCCATGAAGTTCACTCTCTTCTAATATTTCATACAGCTGTTGTTCCTCTCTGTCCTCCTGTTATTAAATTAGTGGCTGTTTTTTTAGTTTATTGTGTTATTACAAATGTGAATGGAATTTTTAATGAGATTTTCTTACTTGTGGAACAAAACCAGGAAGTTGTTTTTAACAGCAACACTCTCAAGGTAACCAGCCTATTCTACAGGCTCACCATCTTGTCCCTCTATCTGATCTCACTGGAGTCCACCTCCACCACAGATTTACTGCCACAAAATTGTGAATTTGGTTGCTAGATGAAAACGTGTGTGTACTGTGTGTAACAATCTGTATGAAAATGCCAATGCTTTGAACTGTGTGTGTGCATTGTCTCACAGAAAGCAGACCACCTTGCAGCTGAGTGAAACCAGGATCCAAAAACAACCCGAATGCTGAAAGGTAGCAACAGTAAAGTCCCCCACCTGACTGCACTTGTAATTTTGGCCAAGGAAGGAATACAGTCAACACAGATTGTTTACCAGGATTTTAGCTCTGAGTCAGACAGAGAGTAAGAGAGAGAGACACAAAAAAGTCCAAATCCTGCAGAGAGACATCTGTATCCCTCTTCAGATGTTGGCTGCCTGCTCCACACTCACATTATCGCAGTGCAGCAGCCCTCTGCGAGCTTTACACCCCTACCAATGCTATTACACAGGCTTACTGATCTGTGCGTGTGTGTGTGTATGAGTATTAGGGTTATCATAGCGACTGTCACTAATCTAGAGGAAGACATAAAGAAGACTGAGAGCAGAGACAAGTCAGGCGCCAGTGGCTGAAACCCGTCCTGGTTTCAGACTTAGGGACATGGGAAGCAGAGTGGATCAGCATGATACTCTATTAGGCACACATACACACACACAGACACACACACATATGCCATGGCTGGGTGAAACATCTTATAAATGAAAACTACTAAGCACAGCCAAAGTGCACGCAGTTTTCCTGCAACAAGGGATTATTAACATGACTTTGCTTACTTTCAGTTTCACTTCCAAATATTGTGGGTTACATAATCTGGACTGACTCCAGCACAAGCAAGCAATCACCATGGTCCCGGATATCAGTCATTACACTTCTTCTTCAAAGCACAAACTACTGCACTATTTGGCTGTGGGGAATAACTTAATAATAATAATATTGATCCCTTATTATCTGTCTGAAGTAAGTGCAACAAGCAGGGCGGGGCAGGGGGCACTGTCTGTCTGATCCATTGCATGCCCTGTTGCCATCAGTGAACTATAGACTTTTGCTGAATGGATATTCACCATAGCAAATAATCTGAGAGGTTATGTGAGGGAGCATTTTGGATTCAGTGCAAATTCCAATTTTTCTTTGTATAGCTTCAATTCCATACAGATATTAAAGGTGCTACCACAGATGGAAAATCTGTAGATAAAGTTAAGCTGTGTGCTGTGACATTTAAGTGATATCCCTTATGTTAATAATATACGTAGATAATGGACAAAATTGTAAAAATAAGATCCAACTTGTCATAGACAACAATCTGTCATTAATTTGTATTTTGAATTATATTTCATCAAAGAGTTCCTTTAATCTCACTTAACCTTATCCCTAACCCTTACCGCTTCTTTCTTTCACAACTATGGATTCAAAAGTCTGGGGAAGCAACAACTTCTATTGTCAATGAGAGCCAGCTTTGCAGCAGAGCACCCCCTGCAGAGCATGAAAGATTCAGAAAGAACAGGAGCACAGCTACACTACAGGGAGAAAGTGGAGAAAGGCTCAAATATCCTCTGACAAAGTTCAGCTACAGACGATTATATCACGATGATTCCAGCTGAAACCCGAGCCAAGAGGCAGTTCAGGAAAGGTTGATTGTCATGGTTTACAATGTGTCTAACACGTCAAGTAACGGAAGTTATCAGGACACAAAAAAAATGATAACTTAACAAATCACCAGAAAACAACTGTCTAGTCAAACAGTGTTTTAAAGAAATAACTGCTAAATGTTTTATTTGAGTGTGTATAGACAACGAAATTCTACAGTATCGAGTA
This sequence comes from Sandelia bainsii, assembly GCA_032362345.1. Classification (NCBI taxonomy): domain Eukaryota; kingdom Metazoa; phylum Chordata; class Actinopteri; order Anabantiformes; family Anabantidae; genus Sandelia; species Sandelia bainsii. The sequence continues at coordinate 1,335,089 of JAUMHL010000016.1, forward strand.
ATAGTCAAACTAAGAATTTGTAATCGCTGATTATTTGAGAAGCACAAGTGCTTGACCTCAGCTTACAACAGGCGTTACACTGTATAGTGTAGAATTAATATTGCTGTCATTGTTTTGTTTTTATTTACAGTTGAAAGAAAAAGTAAGTGCTGCTCACTTTTTACATCATGAGTACTGCTGCAAACAATCCAACCTTAGTTTCATCACTCCACAAAATATTTTCCCAGTAGTGTCGTGGAGTGTCAAGGTGGTCTTTGGCAAACTTCAGGTGTGCTTCAATATTTTTTGGGAAAGATCACATAACACTAAGTATGGCATAAAAAGAGAACTGCAAACCAACACGAAATTATCATGCCAACAGTGAAGTATTTGTGGAGGGAGCATCATGATGTGGGGCTGCTTTGCGGCCTCTGGACCTCAACAGCTTGCCATCATGGAGGGGAAAATTAATTCCAAGTTTATCAAGGTATCTAACAGAATAATGTCAGGGTGGCTGTCCACAGGACTTTGTTTTATCAGCTTAGAAATATTGTGTTTGTTGATATTTGTGTCTTTGGTGAAGGTCAGGTCACATTTAATGACAAATTAAGGCAGAAAACCAGGAAACTGAAACCCGTGAGGACAGGGTAAAAGAAAACCATTGCAATCTGTTCTGCTACTGCACAAAATAAAACAATACAGTTTTTAAAACCAGCTGCTTAAACAGTTTCAATAAAGATTTCTAAAATATTTAGAACTGGCTTCAGATAAAATGCTATCCAACCCCGTCACTACCTGCAGCCTTATGGATGTCACCAAGTGACAGATGCCCCAGGTGAGTTCGTAAGAGTAAGAAAAGTTCCTAAGATAACCTCTAGTATCGATTGAACGCAATAAACATACACGCACCCCTAGCGCACAGCACAGTGTTCAGTGTGTTATCAGCTTGCCCAGCTCAGAGGCAGTAAGCTAATTCCAGAACATACCAGTCTGCCTTAAACAGCAAGAAGGTTCCCAAAACATCTGGACCTGGCTTTGGCATGGCCAGCCTCAGACATTAAAGGTATACACACATACACACACACACTTATGTAAATGTGAAGAAACACAGTCATGCCTTAACACACACACACACACTCTTGGAAAGCCAGACACAGCTGTAAACTGTAGCTCTTAACTGGCTGCAAGCCCAAGGATAGCCCCATCGCCTTTAACACACACAAACACCCATACACACACTGCTTACTCCCCACTGACTGGAGAACATCTCTATCAGGCTTACAGCAGCATATGGACACAATAATACAACTAACGCTGAAACATTCTTGATGAGTGTGGATAAATCTCTGCAGCAAAGATGTGCACTGCTGTTTTCTCATTTAAACAGATGTCTGTACTGTGCATCACAGCTGTCAATTTATCAAAGCATACATCTATTTAGATTGATGAATGTACAGTATGTTTCCTACCTTGCAGGCAGTCATTAAAAGCGCACCATTAAAGTCAACTTGCAGAGACTTGCTGCATATATACTCCATCACTGTGAATACTTTTTTGCCTTTGGGACTTATCAATGAATTATTTTTAGCATACTAAGGTGCACATAGTACAAGTTCTGGAATGAAAGTTAAGTCAAAGACTTGTTTTAGATCACTGTCTTGATGCATGTTATTATTAAGTATAGACTTTTGTGTCTGTAAAAATATATTTCCTGTTTCTGCATAACAATCACTCTGTTTTTCTGCAGTGCATAAATCTGAAAAACCACTGATATCTTTGGATAAAAAGCTAGAAACACATTGAAAATATCAAGGTCACCACAAAGCAGTGAGATCGTCCACAGGCGGCTTTCAGAGCACTTCTGGATCAGGTCTAGGAATGAAAACGGTTAATACTTTCACAGTAAACCATTGTAAAATTCCAGACAGTATTACAGTTTCAAATTTGAATTATGATTAAAACCATGATTAATTATTGAACTTTGAAAAACTCCCAATGCAACACTATCCAGCATCTACCAAAGTTAAGTGACTCCCAGACGAGGGGGCACATGCACAGCAGGCAACATGGCTTTGTTTTGTGTCCATGAAAACATGGTGAAGGGAAAAGAAATCAATCATTTGCTACTTTATTATAAATACAAGGTGAGTCAACTAGCTCAGTGTATGATGTGTTGTCCCTAGCTTTTATATTTCACACAATGTTCTACATGTGGCTAATACTGTAATACTGTACCTTCATCCTCTGATGGCCTTACTATATAGTATATACCTGAGGAAAGACTTTGATTGTACTACTACATAACTGAAAATACTGTAGAAATACTAGCATGTGGAAGTTTTGCCTAAAAAGTGACTAATAATCTCTGTGATAATCTCTGTGATGGATTCTACATCTTTATCAAGTTTTAAGTTGCTGCAGGTTGATTTTCCTGGTATACTGAAATAAACTAAAACTGAAGGCTGCCTGGAAGGCAAGACATCGATCTAAAAACTGATGGTGTGCTTTGGAAAACAGCCAGGAGTAATGCTAAATATTTGTGATTCATAGCTAATGGGCTAAAACATACAAAACACTCATATGGTCCATTAAAATACAGGGATGTTCAGCTGGCTTCTGCTCAAATAGACTGTGTTTATCAGAAACTCTCCAGGCATCTGTCCTCTATTATCACTGCAGGCCTCTTTTAAAAGGACCAAAAGGGAATTGAGAAGCAGCAGTAACAGCACAGCAGGCTAGTAAAAAGTGGGACAAGGATAATGGCATCTATGTAAAGCCACACAGACACACGCAGGAAAGACTCTCAACTGATTGCTTTCAGTATCTACAGTACCCATGAAGGAAACATCTGTGACATTGTTAGATCTCAGCAGTCTGTTGTGTTCAGTGTGCTTCAGAAGTTGTCTGATTCTGGAAAACTTCAACATGTCTTATCAAAATATTTCCTTATTACTTTTTTTTTTTGCAAAAGAAGAATATATTGCAGCCATTTAACACACTGTAACACCAGCAAGCAAATGAGCAAACACTGAAATGTTTTCCAAAGATGCCACTGATAGCATAATTTATGATAGAGCACTACTGGAATTCTACTGTCTTTGCTGTTTTAACATAACAGAGCTATACATTGTAGTATATTTCCTTGACAGATTATCATATGTATTGGAAGCAATGACATTACAGAACAATGGGAGCCTGAGTCTTCGTGGACCTAAAAGTATGTACTTGACTGTACATCGTAGCATGTTGCCACATAACATCATACTGCATTACAGGCAAGTTAAGCTACAGTAAATTATTGCACACTTGCTATTTTAGAAAGTAGTCATTCCTTGAAGTGTCAAGGATTGACACCCAACCTGCCAAGCATTTTAAATGAGGTCTCAAGACATTCAAGACACCAGTCAACGTCAATTGAGATGTCAAGAGACCAATTCAAATTTTGTCAGTTCTTTAGAGTCAGGTCAAGTGTTGTCAAATAGAGTCACTGAGTGCAAGTCTAAATCAAGTCTCAAGCCTTTAGTAATAGTTAAGTAAGTAAGTATCAAGTCAGTGAGTGCAGGTCAATGTAGAGTCAGGACTAAATTGCAAGGCTGTGTCTCTCGGGTCTCTAAATCCTGATGAAAAGGACTGGTCAGTAACACAGTGTCCTTTTATAAACTATGTTAAAAGTGTGTTTTCACACAACTGGAACCAACTCCTTTTTAAACTTAAGCCCAAACTTCCAACTAGTCCATCTCTGATGACTTATTGTAAATAATAACATCTGGCATAAATCAAAGGTGTAAAACTGGTTTCCACATGGATATAAGTGCATAACATCTGCACACAGTATAGTTTACATAAAAAAGAGTCCCATTTCTCCTATCCCAGTTAATTGTGCAAGCAGTTTCAGGAAAAAACACACACATTTTGTCTGCAAAACAAACTGTGTTTGCAATGTACTGCTCCCAGGTGTAAAGGACTTTAGCTGTGCAAATATACAGCTGAGCACTGCTGAAAAACTGTGTGCACGCTCAGCGGGCAATTGCCACATAAATCAAGATAAGATTAAAAAAAGAAACAAAACATAAACAAACGCCTGATGGCTTACTTGATGAGAGGCTTGCGGCAGAGCACCAGGGCGTCGTAGAGCACGCACACGCCGAACACGGTGATGCCCGTCTCCTTGACCAGCATGGCACAGGTGCCCAGCAACAAACTGACCAACAGAGAGCACACCGAGACCGTGGAGGGCAGAGAGTCCACAGAGACAGACACACCCACACTCCTGAGAAACAGAAAACAGGAAGAACAAAGGCATTTTATAATGATAGAAAATTACAGATTAGCTTCAGAGATCTACTGTCCACTTAAGATAATGCTGATTTTGTAGGATGACTAAAATGAGTTGCTTCATCAAATTGATGAAGATATGAGCATAGGCTACAAGGAAGAAATATCAATTCAATGTTTATATTAAGCAGTTAGACTATGGAACATGAGCATCCATGCAATAAACTGTAACTAAACACTGCTACAAGCAGACTGTTTAAAATGAATGCCAATGAGCAGCATCTGTTAGAAGTAAAGGAGCTCTGACAGCTCTTTCTCTTTCTCTTTCACGTGAGATTAAAAGCTACATGATTTGGTTTGCGACTTCTTACTTAAACTGCTCCTCGCTGATTAAGCGAGGCTCGTACATGAACAGCTGCAAAGGTGAAAATGAGGAGTTCAGCTTGAAACCTTTTCTGGCAAAGTTGTCCAAGCATCATGTGCATATGAATTTTGACTGTGTCCCACACTACTGAGGTGGGGCTGAGGTGCAGTTCACTGACAGTGTGATTATCTGCTTCTCATGCTTTTATGAACAATTCTGGTCTCACAAGTGTTAGTGGCATGGCTGAGTTATTTTTAGAAAATATTTATTGAAGAAAATAAGACAATATGTTTCTGTGTTGTCTATTAGCCCCATTCTCGTGACTGAAATATCTCAGGAATGTCTTAAGATGATTTCTTCAAATTTGCCACAAGTGTACATTTGGTACCAAGAATGAGCTGATTAGATGGTCATTTTTATTGCATACAAAAACTGCATATATATTCCCAGATTTCATTAATCAAATTGGGTAGTGCAATGTTATTATTGTACATAAGACATTTGATACAAAAACCTAAGTTGTAAAAAACAGAACTATAAAAAGTTCCAGCCTTTGCGACACAGGAATCTGTGCTGTGTTAAATAAAAGCTTGGTTAATTTGGCAAACTGCAGCAGCAGATTACAAAATAGTTACAAGTTACAACTAACTAATGAACAGATGTACAGCACACATTATAAGAGATAATAAATGTTCCTAACTAGCACACAGTCTTGTGTGACCATCCTTTGTCCATCCTTCATTTTGTCTAACTGTTAACTTCATTGTCATCAGTAATGTGTCCATGTACAGCATGTGTGTGTGTATGTACATGTACAAGGTGTGGGGGTTGTATAGAGTCATCTTACCTAATATAGGAGAGGAACGTGAGCAAGAACAGCAGACAGGCCAAGACATCAGCCCTGCCCACGATACCGGACACCTGCAACACACACAGATTGTAGAGATTAGCCATGTGTCAAACAGCTCTGGTGAAGAAACGCTGCTGGATGTCCACACGGAGCCCATTATGTTGCTACGCTACAGTGAGATGCACAGTTTGACCTGCTGCACATCGTTTTCTCTGAGGACTCTCTGAGAAATGTCTGGTCGTACCAAAATCTGAGAAGAATTATGTGATTATGGCTTGGACAGGTGCCCATTAACACGGCCAACGATGAGCTTTTAGGCCTTTCTGTGATGTCTCTAATCAGTTAGCGCTTCAAGCCTGGATGTTTCTGAATGTGAAAAGCTTATTAAAAGTAAATAAACATTTGAACGAGAGACAGTGGAGGAAACTGTTTTATTGATCAGGAGCTACAGCTTGTGATGCTGATGCTGCAGGCAGATAAGTGCCGCTTTGCATTAAGATGACTTCATCCATCTTTCACTTGTTGATGAATAAAGTCACATACTGGTGTAGGCTTTCAATTAATGTTTTACAGTTTTCATTGAAGAAATTATCAGCTCTTACAACATTACAAAAAACTGAGCCATCTCCATCCACTGATGAAGTCCACAAGATGTTATTGAAAAGCACCACAAGAAAAGTAGTAAGTGGACTTTGCATTAAGAATTGTTTGTCAAACTTCTACTTCGTTAAAGCTCAATTATTATAATCTAGCCAAAACGAGTGCAAGCAAAGACGAAGGAAGTGGTTATTTAAGTAAATAAAAATGTGTTTTATAATTTCCTTAGTTTAATTAAAAACTAAAAATAAAGTGTTTAAACCTACATATAATATTGTTACCCTTTAAATTTCCAGATAGATATTCCACAGGCAAAAAGACTAAGCGACAGCCATCCCAGCAGCTCTGAGGGTGTATTTACTATAATACTAGGTATTGTGGTGTTGGAAATGAATGGTAATGTTAGCTTTGCTATCAGTATTTTTAGTACACAAAATGTTTACCATGTAAAACAGCTTGGTTTAGTGTCTTAGCACACTAACATGTGGTTATTTGTTTTGTTTCTATAGTACAATTCTGGCCTGATGGTGGCGCTAAATGTAGAGGGGTCAACATCCTGAGAAAAACATAAATGTCTAAAACCTAAATTCCATCCAATAGTTTTAAATAAATAAAAAAATGTCATGATGGTTTCAATATGTCAATAAGTCAATATGATTTTTCCTGTTGGAGAAATGTGAATATTTGTTCTAAATTTTGTCTGTCCATCAGACAGTTATATCCAGTCATCCAGTCAAACAACCCAGCTTTGGCTGTCTGCCCTACCAGCCACATTAGCAGCAGGAACATTTTAGGATATATTGCAGACCTTTGGCAAACATGAACAGAAGTGTTAGTTTCCTGCCTGGGGAGTAATAGACAATGTGTGTTGTATATCTTCTGAAATTCTGCGGCATTTCTCCATAAAGCTGATCTACGGTTCCAGCCGGTGGTTTCTGTGTATGGTGGAGCGGCAGTCGGCTGCAGCCTGGCTAAGCAGCAGTAAACATGTCCAGCAGACACTGATAAAGAGCAGGCTGTGTGGGAGTGAGGATGGAGGGCAAAGAAGGGAGGAGGAACAGGAGAAGTGCACAGAGAGGAGAGCGGCAGGAGGAGGATGGACATATAAAAAAGATCATTCATTTGTTATGTATGCATTTGCTGTATTTGTTAATGGAAGAGTAACCTTCTTGTTTTATGTCTTCTATTTACTTAAAACCTTTGTTATGAACGATAAAATGTTTTACAGAATAGAATGCATTCTTACATTGTATGACAACACTTTATAGCAGCAATTATACCCAATAAATGTAAAGAAAATACATTTTCCCAGCACCTAAACCCATCCTTAATGTTATTCTGAATTTAAATAAAATGATAAAAGTAGTTAATTTTGTAGTCTTTAAATTTGTTTCACTTCATATTTGAGATCTTTAATGGAAGTCTTTTGTGTGTATGCCTTGTATACAGTATTTCCTAGGGGGGTACAATTCTCCAAATCCACAGTTAGATCTCGAATTTAGAGCGATTGCTCAATTCATACCTTTTTTTGTTTTGTTTTTGTTTTTTGTGTGTGTTCCTAAACACCTCACAACATGGATGCCCTACACTCTGCACTGTCCATGAACGCTTCACCAGAGCTGACACAATAACCCTGTTTACACCTGGTATTAAGATGCGTCTCGGACGATCAGATCACAAGTTGACAGCGATAAATACAAGTGTAATTGATTAAGACGGATTGTGATTCAATCACTCAAATCACTTGTTGGGACGCATTTGACCACATCTCACATCATCATCTAATGAAGTTTAAACGCTAATGTGTCCTCATGTGTCCCCAACAATGATGTTACAGGACAATATGTCATCGATGCAGACTGGGGTGGTGGTTTTAGTGACAGCACACCAAGGGTTAAGAAAATGAAAGAATAATTGAGATAAACTGTGACGTGCATTGTGCCAGTGAAACAAGATGCATATTTGCCATATTTGCCACTATCATTTCCAGCCGTTTTTGAGAATATAGCAAAATATACCTGTCCACTTGTGATCCGATTGCCCACGACACATCTTAATACCAGGTGTAAACAGGGCATATCTTAGTTTCTTAACATAAAGCACACAAAGCAAGTGATAGATCCTCTTACAACAACAAATATGCTGCAGGATGTGGGATACTGGGTTGGTTGTGGACATGGTAGGGCAGCGAGTGTTGCAATTCCTTCTACACAAACCATGACAGGAGGCCATGGACACACAGTTTGAGCCTCAGTTTCAGAAAAGGACAGCTACATCCCCAATATTTCCTTTGCTGGATTAAAATTAAAAGCCTTGATTTCCAAAATTATCACTCTCAGTGGTCATATTTTTTCTTCTTTTTCTTCATTATCAACAGAATAAAGTTAATTGACAACATGAAGTTACATAACAACAACAGTCTATTAGTAACAATTTCAAATACTAGATTATTTGATTTATACTTTGATATAATGGAAAACTGAAGACTAGGGTGCATGCACACGTACACACACACACAAACTGGCACAAGGATGCAAGAAATGAACGGGAAACAAAAGAACAGAGGAGGCCTATTAAATTACAACAGGACAAAATTAGGCCTGGCTAGAATGCTCAAAAGCTTTCACTGCCAAGACATGGCGTGCCAAAATCTGTAATCTAATGCCTTGATTTTGTTATTTATTCAGTTTAGACTTGAAAGGAGAGCTCATATACATGGAGAACAAGACAGCACAGTGTTTTTATGTTTTTATTATGTTGCTTTATGTTTCCAGACAGAAATATGTCTGCACTTATTACTGTTAAGTAAAACAATTTTAAATAAATTAAATGTTTGCTTAAAAAAGTATTTAGATCATTGATGTTAGTTACAGGTCTATCTGTTATTGTCATTTCTAAGAGTCTGGTCATTAAACATCAAACAACAACAACAAAAACAACATCTCGTCATCAAACAAAACCACAATGACAAATTTTATTTGATAACCTATTTTTCGTGACAAAAACTAGACGTCAAAATGACATTGTGATGCATCAAAATCGAATCGTTTGATCTTCCCAGTGGACATTTGGGCCAATTTTGAAGAAATTCTGTCGTTCCTGAGATATAGCGTTGACGAGTATGGGACAGACAGACTGACCTGAAAACTAGCAATCAATCACAAATCAATTTAACTATTTGACCTGTTCCACTACCATTTTAAAAAGCATCTACATATATCTATGTGTGTGTGTGTCAGTAATGATATCTGATGTTCATGGAGGTTAGCACACACCACATCTTTCACACTGTTGTTGGAACAATGTTCCACAATGTCAGCAGTCAACTTTCAAAATGTTCCTCTAGATGTTCACTAAAGACAGTGAACAGTGAGCGTGAGTGATTCTGTTCAAAACATATGAGTTTGGAAGCCACTATTTATTTTTACAAAAAGAAACCAATAACAGCCACACCCAACCTGAAGACCTGGTGTTAATATGACCAGATCCAATAATGTCCGCCAAAACATAATGAATGAAGTAGCCAACTGGGTGAAGGAAAAAGACAATGTTTTAAACTCAAATGTTCTAAGCAGAAATTTTGTAGGCAACTAAAATATTCTCATTTCTGTACCCTCATCGCAACAAAACAGCTGTGAGCCATGAAGTCAACAGTTCTCATTCTGCCTCAATACAGTAGACCTGCTTTAGTATCAAACATACTGATACACAAACCATTCATGATTTTCAGTGGAAGCTGATTGTTGTAAACCAGAGGATAAGTTCTGCTGTCTATCAGCTCATTCTACTGTCTTTATTACTGGAACAATTAAGTGAATCTCAAGAAAGGCTGCATAATAATGAGCCACAATATTTATTAAAATGTTTAAACTGCCTGAATGCATGCATACATTTTGGAAACTTTATTGTTGGATATGGAGCCAATACTCATATGGTATGGTAAGTATGTATGTCATTTAGAGGGCTTCAATTGATAACAATTGAATTCAATTAAATTACTGTCATTAATACTTTACTAAATTATAACATATAACTGATAATACAGGATATGTGGTGCAACTGACAGAAAATATACTGTATCCTTATGTGTACATGGTTAACAATTAATCAAATTCCTAATTAACTGATTATGGCAAACATTACTCATATCAGTGGTTAAACACATTTTTATTAGAGCACTGTATTTCATTAATTACTACTGATTACCTTACTATTAATTGTTATTGCTGGCAACTATCAGTTGTGGAAATTGCATACAGTTTGCATCCCTACTTAAATGCTTTTCAAACGTCAGTGATTCCCTATCCCCGTTTACAGAGTCATCCTCTCTGCTTCTGCCTTTCCACAGAAACCAGGCTGAGGACGGGGTCACCATTCTGAGTTAATGCAATCCTCTAATCTCATGTCCAGTGTATAATTCACTCCAGAAAGGTGCTTGTTAATTTCTTAATTCTAGCATGACAATCTGATTCTCTTTTGATTCATTTCTCGTCAGTGTTGCTTGATTGTTGTTCATTCATTGGTGCACTGGACTTGCAGATATAAGCTGTGAAGAGTAAAGGTCCTTCTTCAGGACAATAATGTTAACAGATATAATATGTAGTCAAACCTATTTGTTTGTAACCAGAAAATGAATTATATGATGATATAGCAACAACATTACATTCCATCTAAATCACACTGACTGACACAGCTGTTGCCTGATTATTCCTAAAAAATAAAATTTGGCTATTTCCAACTCCAAGAATAAACTGATGTCAATTAGAAATACAAAACAGTACCCAATCAGCGATGTCAGTTATTGACTTCCATCTTGATTACCGATGGACACCTGCTATGTTCACTGCTCAGCTTCTTTAATGAAAAAGCTTTTCTGAACAATCAACTGCTGTGCCAAGATTTTCTTTACAAAATCAACTTCTGTTACTCCTCAGCTCCATGTTCATAAGTATATTGTTTTTCAAAACATAATGTTTAGATGTACTAGATGTAAGTCTACAGTCATGTTCCCCCTCTTCTAATTCTGTGTGTTTTGTGTTAAAACATCATAAAAATGTTGTTTGTCAATCATAGTGTGTCTTAACATTAGGCAAATAAAATCTCAGACGTACCATTATTTATTTAATAGAAAATTAAGCCAAAAACAAGTAAGTAACCCCTGAGTTACCCCTTACCGCTTCCATGGGATTTAAAGGGGTAAGTTACAGCCAGGTGCTGCTAATCATCAGCCCTTGATCATCAGCAGATGTGCAGACTTCTATAAAAGCAGGGGTTTTGGCAGTTTGCTGGTCCGGAGCATTCAAGTGTGTGTTAAAACAATGCCAAGAGAAAAAGATATAAGCAATGGTCTTAAAAAAAGCATATAAAACCATTTCCAAACAATACAGAGTTCAACGTTCTACAGTGAGAAAGATTATTCATAAATGAAAAGCATTCAAGACAGTTGCCAGTGTTCCCAGGAGTGGACGTCCTTGCACATTCACCCATAGGTCAGACCGTGCAACGCTCCGAGAAATACAAAAAAACAACAACAGCTGCATCTCAGAGCCTACAGGCCTGACTGAGCATGTTAAATGTTAAAGTCCATGACAGCACAATTAGAAGAAGACTGAACAAGTACAGTTTGTTTGGAAGGGTTACCAGGAGAAAGCCTCTTCTGTCTAAAAAGAACATGAAAGCACGACTGAGGTTCACATAACTGCATCTGAACAAACCACAAGATATCTGGAACAATGTTCTATGGACAGATGAGACTAAAGTGGAGTTGTTTGGTCTTAATGCCCAGTGACACTTTTGGTGAAAAACCAAACACAGCAGAAACACCTTATACTGGCCATCAAGCAAGACGGTGGAGGAGTGATTGTTTTGCAGCCACAGGACCTGGACATAAGTAATTCCAAAAAAACTCAATGAACTGAAGTTATAAAGAAGAATGGGGCAAAATTCCTCGACAATGATGTGAGAGATTGATAAAGTCATACAGGAAACGATAACTTCAAGTTGTTGCTGCTAAAGGTGGATATACTGTACAAGCCTATGAATTATGGGGATACTAAGTAAATGTTTTTTTTCTTTTGGGGTTCATTTTTATTAAATTAATTACTTATTAACAATGATTAATTGTTAGTTTTAGGAAATACACTTATTAGCTTTCTTTACAAGAGTCAGACAAGAAGATCAATATCAATCTCATGTCGTCATATTTACAGCTAAGGCTGCATGCAATACAGTTAGTCTGGCAAGGTTCAAACCTGGACTTCTGATCCTCACTTCCCATCACACATGGATGCTTAACATAAAGACAACTACAATGAAACCATGAAGCCACTCTGGCTTGGTTAAAAATTGCCCTTCCAACACTGGTGTAGTTCACTAAATATGGGATTAGTTTGACCTCTACAAAAACAGAAATGTTAAACTCACAAGGTGCTTTACAGGGAGTTACACACTACTTTTTGGCAACTAGCAGTCAAGAAGCGAGGCTGGTTGCCTGGCAACCTCTTTCTTTCCTTCTTTCATTCTTTCTTTCTTTCAGAAGTAATCAAAACATGACAATATGGAATCAGAAAAGTAAGGCATACACGCAATTTGGAATTTTTCAACTGTGTTCAAGCATTTTAGGCATGACTGCTCATTTACATGTACAATCAAAGCCAAATGTCTCCTGGTATTTACAGAGGAAGGGTGTGTCTCTGAGGGATTTCTATTAGAAGCAGCTGCAGCCTTCATGGAAAGAGAGATGTGGGCTTCACACTTGTACACACACACTCACCTCTAACTCAACCCTCAGAGGCCATGTACTTAAGGTAATGTAATGTAAATAATCTCCTTTCATCTCAAAGTGATTCAAAGTGCTTTAAGCCAATGAAAGAGAGAGAGAGTGTGTGTGTGTGTGTGTGCGTGTGCACATATCTTTATTTCCTTGTGTGGACAAATTCTGTTCAAATACTATTCTTGTGAGGAAATTTTGGTATTGTGCTTTATAAAAAAGCCCAGAGCCGGCTGTATTTTCTGGGGAAGCTCAAGTCATCTGCAGCATGGTGCCAGTGTCATGTGGTGGCCAGTGTCATATAATTCATATAATTAGAAAGTGTGGTTGACCTGAATAGACCCAAACAGAGAGCAAACACAAACACTAGCAGCACTGATACACTATCAATCAATTAACAAGCAGGGAAAGATGAAAAAGAGCAGCATTACAGCCTAATACTAGTAATATACTCGTCATCAGCAGTTAACAAAGCGCAGGCTCTCGGCCATTCAAATCCATTAGGGTCCTGGACATATTGACACACACACGCAAGACCCAAGAAAGTAAAAGGAGACCAGACCCAAGTCGATTAGACTGGACCCGAGCAAAATTTAACTTGGGTCCTGGTTCAGATCTCTAGTCCTCAGATCCATAAAGACATCTACTGTGAGGACATTTTGGTCAGTTAACACACTTCAAAAGGGGTGTTTGAGGGTAAGCATTTGCTTTCAGGGTTCAAGTTAGAATCAGGTTACAGTTAAGGGGTTTGGGAGCGTATTATGTCAGTGTCCTCACAGCTTTTGAAAGACAAGAAGACTTTGCTTAGTCCCCTAAAAATACATTGAGGGGCCAGAGATGGACACAGATAAAAGGGAAGAGAACAGAGGAGGGAGTGAGGTATGAAGAGTGATTGCAGGATATGCAGTGAGATGCAAAATTAATGGAAGAGTCAAGGGTGAGAGAAGACAGGGTGGACGCATGAATATAATTGAAGTGTATGAAACCTCTCCCTCCCAGACACATAATAGTAATATCTTTGGAATGTACACAGCAGTAAACGGATCCTTCTCCTTGAAGCTGAGGAAGAGAAGCTGCTGCCAGACTTACTGTTCATTTGGTTACTACACACACACACACACACACGCACTGTTCCCTCCTCCTTTGCTCCGTCCCTCCTATTCTTCCTTTGGCTGTGACTCTTCCCTCTTTTTCCTTCCTCCTCCTGTGTCAACCTTCTGACCCCATCACACCATCGTGATTTACTCACTCCCTGGCCTTCCTTCCACTGTACTGACCATTAGGAGCCTGATGTTGTGTTACCAAAACATGATAACATGAGCTGCTTTATGCTATAAAATATATAGCAAATCCGGCAAAACAGGAAGAGATTTCTACCAAGCAACAGTTTGATCAGGATGCTACTGATGCAGATATGTTTATATGTTCAACCAGTTGCCAGGACTTGGGCACAAATTCAAAGCAGTAGCAGTCTCGCTTCTCATGAGCATCTTAGTGACAAACTCTCTCCAACTGGATCGCTGTGCTCTGACAGAGCCACTGTACTACACAAGAGGAAACTGATGCCAGGTTTTAATACCAGGTCCCATTCGCACTGAGCAGCAGCCTATCACTGTTCCAGTGGTTCAGTCCATGTACTGTATGTGAGCAGTTTGTTACTTGACAGGAGAAAATGAGACACCCACAGCAAAAAACAGAATCACCAGGAAATGTTATTGAACTCAAGAACTAAAAGCTTGCACAGACAGAATGTGGATACTCTGAAAATAGTAAAAATAAGATGGAGGAAATTCAGTGTGCTGCAGCAGCACACAGACAAGATAAGAGGTAAGAAAGCTAACTCTTTGAGTTAAAAAAAAATAAAAATAAAAATGATGAACTAATTAGTAGTACTGACAATTTTGGAACATTAAAAAGCTACATATATACAGTACTATATTAATAGGTACTAGTACAAGTACTATATTAAAATTAAAACATTAAAACAACCTGTACTGTGTATATACAGTAAGTGAACTGTAGAGTAGTGCAACTGGTAATAATAATGTGTGAACTATCTGCAGTTATAGTACAAGCAGGGGCATTAGCAAATAATTCTCAATGGGATAACTGTTACAGAGTGACACATGATAAAATAACAGAAATAGTCATAAATAAATTTTGACATTTTTATATGATAATTTTGACTTTTTATCTCTTAACTTAGACTTCTGATCTCAAAATGTGGCTTACCATTAATATTATTTGAGTAGAAATGGGCTTCTGTAGTTGTTGATGGTTCCACTTAGGAAATAAATCTGGATATCTGTCAGAGTTGGGGTGCTCACTTGGGTGGCCATAGGTTTTCCAGGGGTGGCTACCCCTTAGCATCCCTTGTTGGTATCTATGTATGTATGTACATATGAGAAACAATAGTGTAAACCCATCTATATAGAGATGATAAAAAATGAACATATTTAATAGAAATAGAAAAGTGATATAATATAAAATAAATCAATGTAATGTAAAAAGAATTCTATGGAGCATTTTCATGGTGAGTTAATTTAAAAGTTATTATATACCTTAGTCTCATTCTCTCACCGCTCTCTAATTTACACCACTTACATAATTCAGCAGGAATCTGCTCAGCTGCAGCTGCCTTTCTTCATCCAAATCCAAGCACAGAGGGGAGGAGGAAGAGTATAAGTACAGTGCAACACACCCAAACACAGGCTGAGCATAAGTGACTGTCTGCAGGCACATTCTGTAAAGAGCTGTCTATCTGCAGCTGCCTGTCCCTCGCCTCTGTCCATCCTGGCCTTCACTGACAGCCCAAACACATATATATCGTGTTTTTGTGTGTCTGTGTAAGGGCCCACAACACAGCACACATATGGCTGATGGGATCCACACATGGCCAGCGTCTATCAGCAGTAAGAGCAGAGGAGGTATGGATGAATGGAGGCTTTTCAGCTTTGAAACAGGAGCCCCATTCACTGGATATGGGCCGACTGACTGACTGCCAGAATAGCCAAACTGGACACAGAAAACAGAGACGACCGATACAGCACCCTGGTTCTGCTCAGGTTCAGCCTGAGTTTATATGCAACATAATAATAAAAACAGGAGGAAGAAGAAAATATTCAAACTGTGATACAAACAGCCCCAAGGCTCTTATTAAACGTCTCTCTGTTCCAAATGGTGAAAACAACATTGAAACTGCAATCAAAGATGGGGCTTTTCTCACTACAGACTGGTGGACTGCATAACTTTAGAAATCAGAAAAATGTATAATGTTATAAAACAAAAAAATCAATGAATGATTCAAGCCATGAAACCAGAGTTATTGCCATCTCCAAAGATCCAAAGTGCCATCTCCTTTTCTGGATTTCATTATCATGAAATATCAGTGCTAACATCGAAATAAAGACATGCTCAGGACATCTGAGCCTCTGGGGATTGGAGGGTGGATACCCGAACCCAACCCAACAAGACCTGTCAGTACCTGAGGGTTCAAGTCAGGTTCGGGTTTGGGTAGGCCTTTTTTTAGGCTAAATAGGCTTATGTTTATGAGGTTGCTTTGTTTTCTGCTTCAGAAAATAAATGAAGCAGTGTGTGGTTACTTTACTAAGTTGGGCTACAAAGTGGAGTGCTCATTATGCAGGATGAAGCTGTTGTTCCACAGTTCTACTAGCATGACGAGACCTCGTTTACAACATCACCACAGAAATGTTGTGCTGCTGTTCAGCAGCAGAAAGACGAGATAGAGTGCCAACGAAAAATTACAGCGGCAATAATCTTGATTAGCTTGATTATTTGACTTCACACTGGAAACAGAATGATGATGAAAAAAGCCTGTGTAGCCCAATAGTTAAAGGCATCCTTTTGCTGCTGCTGTTTTAAGGCTAACTCAGCTATGGTGGGCAGGACTGATCAGCTATGCCACCCTACACAACCCCAGCCATCACAACATTAAATACAGCCAGGTAGTATTAATGTTGTGGCTGGTCGAAGGCAAAAGGTTGAAGACAAAGAGCCAACCAGTGTCCTGGGGGTTAATTAAGAGTAAGCAAATGGCCACTACGTGTTTAAGTTTAGATAAAGACTTGGAACATTCAGTGTTAAATTCTCTTTCCTTGGATTTAGACAGAACTGAAGGCTGCTTCTATTTGGAAACTCTCTCTCACACACACACACGACAAACTCATGTGTTTCTTCTGGAAAGAAGAGTCATTCAGAAATGTGACTGGGTGAGAAAGGAAGCAGTTCATCTGAGAAAGAAAGGTTGAGATCAAATTGTGGGAAATCATGTGGGCGAGAAGCGTCTTTCTTCCCCCAGTTTGTTTCTGCACAAAAACTCTGTGCCTGTGTGTGTCTTTGCCAATCTCGTTCCTTATCACAATAAGAGAAATAGACGCCATCTGGTCTTAATGACGGATCGTGTTTATATTAAGCCACAGTCTCGGAGTCATCAAGCTATGTGCGGGTGTGTGTTTAGGCAAGTTTCCATCCACTTTGCTCTTAATAATTTCTGTGTAATGGCAGTTAATGGAAACTGGAAAGCTAAAATGCGCATAATTATACTGAAATATTAAGACTGAGTTCCAGGTTGGGAAACTATCCAGATTTTTGAAGTTTGAAAAGCTAATGAATGCAGTAACAAAACTAACATCTCCTCACTCACTAGTACAAGCTAGAGTAATACACTACTCACAAAAAGTTAGGGATATTTGGCGTTCAGGTGAAATTTATGGAAAACTTAAAAAGTTCACACTACAGTGATATTATATCATGAAAGTAGGGCATTTAAGTAGAAG
>JAUMHL010000016.1:1352818-1363011 GCA_032362345.1 Sandelia bainsii
AAAAGTTTAGGGAAGGTCACATTAAGTTCACTTGTAAAGGTTATAGTGCATTTTAGGTTCATCCTGAAATTCCACCCGAAAGACGAATATGCCTAACTTTTTGTGAGTAGTGTATATACTCAACTCAGTACAGAATAAAGGCATCAAAAAAGTAAGTAGGTTACAGCTCATCTCTTATTTTAATGTACCAAATACATTTTGTAGAAAGTTAGATCAACCTGCAAGTGTGCAACTTAGCTCACCTGAGGCGGTGTTGGGTATTGGCAGCAAGAGGGGATGTTTTATCGTGAGACCAACCAAGTTGTTGGACACAGATGATGATGCTTCCACAGGATTTCAGTGTCTTGTCCAAGGAGACCTTGACAAATGGCCAGAAGTAACCAGGTTTAAAACTAGCAAACCCGGGGGTCACAAATGACTGCTCTACCAATTGAGCCACTGCAACTGACACTGTACTGCAGGGCAGCAGAAGATGTTGGCCGTTTTTTGGTGACATAGCCAAACCTGTTAATATGCTTAACCTGACCAACTCTTACCAACTTACCAACCCTAATGTTATTCAGTTATGTAAGCCTACTTCTGAGCTACAGAAGTAGGCAGCCTTTAATACAAAGAGAACTTTACATGTACTATCTGTGTCTTTCCTAAAGCAACCTACAAATCTCAACCGAATCTAATTCATTAAGACACTCATAACTTAGAAAAAGATGTTGAAGACTATATCTCAAAGCATTCAAGGAGAGATTCAAAGGAATTTGAAAAGTGGATTCACTTGATTCCAGATTTTTTTTTAAACCCAAACCTTAGCAAACATGACCTGTTTCAGCTAGTAGCCAGCTCTCCTTCCTCTTTTCCCATCACATTCAGTCCAAGTGTTTCTGCCAGTTTTGGCAGTTTGACTGGCATGCTGGGAGACAAGCGGGGAAATCAAACTCTTTCCAACACCGGCCTGGAGACTTTGAGACCTCATTTCTGACTCCTTCACGCTTCTTGCTCTCACTTCTCTTCTGTCTTGTCATCTTGCTTCCCCCGCTCCCAGCTTGCCTTCTCTGAGCCTTCCCTTTGCTCTCTCTTTCTATCTATCTCTCTGTACAGGGATTCAGGGGAGCACTCTGGCAGCAGGCCTGTCCTGCTACAACCCCTGCTGCTCTCCATTCATCTCTCTCTCATTTCCTCCCCCTCCGCCTGCCTCTCGTTTCCTTTCATCGTCCTCCTCCACCGAATCTCATGCATTTCTCTTTCTTTGCTCCAGATTTTCTCCATGCGGCACACACTCCTCTGCTCCATTCATTTCCCACCCTCCTCCTTCTGCTCATACCCTTCCCAAATTCTCTACAGCGCTCATACAGTGAACATCTGAGCCCTTTACTATCGTTTCACCTGTTGAAGCAAGGAAGAGCAATAATAATCTGCTCTGCTTCCATAGCGGATATATTTGCATAGATTCCCCAACTTGACTCACTACTTTTCAGAGTCAGATAAGGGGAAATGTTGCCCTTTGAGAATCATATAAAGTTGTGCAGAGTTTCTAAAAGGTAAATGATATGCAAGTGCTGAAGTAAGCTGACATACGGGGATACAGAGGAGTCAGACAACTTAAAGCAGTGGTGAAGCAGGGGCAGGAAGGCCACACTCTTATACTCAGGCAATTCTCTGGCCCTTGTTTCTTAGTTCTTCCTAGTAACAAATATAAACCTAAACCTGGTCCTCTGCACTGATTATTTTCTAATTAAGTTTGAGCCAGGTAATTGCTGATTACCTGGATCAGGTGTGTTCAGTCATTCATTGCAGTTTTCTGAAACTGGAAGATACCATCTCAGATGATGATGGAGTGGCAGATGGAATTGGTATGTTTTGGGTTGTTTTGGGTTGACTGAATCCACCTGATCTAAACAAAAAACAAAGTAATGTGTAGTGTAATGTATATTAACCTTCTGCTAATCATATAGATAAGGGCTGCATTATTTAAATAACCGTGTGACAAAGATCCAAGCTCCCACTTCATCTACATTGTTTGCCTGCAGTGGTTCACAGTGAAAGTCCTACAGTCAACAGGAACAGAAGAAACATTAAGCACAAAAAGTTAAGTGGCACTGGTTGAGAGGGGTTTTACTATGAAGCACAGGATACTCAACTGGGACAAAACCAGCAGACTCCCAGGGAATGTCCTCTGAATAAATTCTGAATCTACTTCAGCATAAATTCTGCTCCTACATACACCCAGATAAATTTCAAAGAAAATGCTAACCCATTGCTTTTAAGTCAGTAGCCCATAACAGTATATTGCTGAGTCTGGAAATACTGAGTTGAAGTGCACAGTATAATTTTAGTTGGCATTAAAGCCATGAAGAAAATTTCATTACATTATGTATTATGTATTTAGGACTAAATAAGATAAAAGTTAAACACATTAACTAAACTACTATCACCATAAGACTGTGATGCAAATACTGATGAACTCCAGGTCAGCACACAGAAGTCCACAACACTTCCTTCTTCTTAATGTACACAGCCAGATTCAAACTAATGAGAAGATCACCAAGAAAAAAGTTCACAAATGGATGAATCAAGCTCAGTTCTGGAAATATCTTGTAATTTACATATTGTTTAAATATTATACATATTATTTAATTTTTGTCTATTAAAGATATAATAAAACATAAACATAAAACACAATTTATATACAACAGTTTAATAATTACAAATGAGACACATCTATCCATCCATTGTCATAACCGCTTGTCCTCGTAAGGGTCACAGAAATGCTGGAGCCTATCCCAGCTATGACAAACAACTATGCTCAACTTAAATAATAAAATAAGCAAATATGTGAATTATTTGAAGTATTATATTCATTGTGTTCTTCCAAACTAAAAGCAATTTTAGAAACACGTCACCTGCTGTGAGAAATGCTAAACAGTGTACTCGTCTGTGCGCAATAGGCCCACTTACAACAAGGAGGGAGTAAATATATGATATTCAGGAGATTTTATATTATTTACAGGAATATTTTATTAGTTTTTTGCAAGCTTTTATCGAGCATACAGTAACAAGTCAACTGTAACGACGTATAGTCATGAACTAGTGCTCTCAGCTCACCTGGGCTCCCTCTGTTCTCCTGCCTGCTCTCTGCTCCGTGGGGAGAAACCTTGGTCACAGAGACAGTCACAGAGAAGACAGGCTTCAGATCTGCTAATCTCACTCACTGCTCTTTTCAAGTGCTAATAAATGTATCCTGGTTAGTCACTCACACTAGTGCACATAAATAATTTTTTACATTCATACGCTATAAATTACAGGGGCAGGTATGCGTGAAATGCTCCTAATGTAGACTACAGCTGTGTCTGCAGACATTATTAATCGACAAGCATGAGAGCAGGCATCGGCAGATGCTGGTTACAAATCCAAACTCCATTCAGTTAGGGTTGCAGTATTCATGAGCACATGTTGCCATAGCAAAAACACTAGCAATACTAGGCTAAAAGCCAGGCCGATTATAGTATAGCTACAGAGATAATCAGAGGCACAGAGTTAAGAATTAAAACTGAGGTTAGGTTAAACTAAGAGAGAAAGAGTGTCAAATTATATAACAAAATTAACCAATTTAAACTTGCATGTTGATGAGAGATATTTCTTTAACTTTAATATAGAGTAACTTCTCACAGTCACAGAAAAAAACTGTTGTACATGAATGAGTTGACAGTTTCAGGATAGTCAACTGGGACAAAACCTGCATATCCTGAGGAAACATCCTCTCTGTTTAGGCTCTGAATAAATTCTGAATCAACTTGAGCATAAATTCTGCCACTGACCCTGCCTCCCTGTTAGGTTTTCTTGCACTAGGCTGCATCTCAAATGGATAAAAATAGAAAAGATAATCAAATTCATAAAACAAAAATCAGTGAGGGATATTCAAAAGCAACTGATTTATTCCATCATCATTCCAAAAAGTTTTTCTTTTGTTTTTGTTCTTTTGGATTAGGGGGCTTTTGAAACACAGATGACCTACAGTATGCACCGTACCTGAACACATTACAACATGGATGACCTGTACCCCAGTACGAGCTCTGGTGCTTTTCTACTTGGTTTCAGATCCACTAAACCCCTTATTTTCACTGACTCTAGCTGAAATTAATTGAGGAGACCTGGCCAGATGTTCCTCTTCATCTGTGCTTCCAGGCTTTCCATTCTGAGAGGACCAATGTAACACAAGTGTAAAACAGTCTCTCCCTCTCACTACCTCTCACATAGCCGTGGGTTGTGATACATTGTTAGGATCTAGAAAAATAAGGAACATGTCTAGGGGTGTGGAAGTTGGGGTGGGTCTTGTACTTACGGCCTCAGTGTGGACAGGATGCACAGCGAAGAGGAGCGCCGTGACAAAGGCCAGGCGCGAGTCTTCAAAGATACAGCGTTCACACGTGTGCATGAGCAGACATGTCACAACACAGTGCAAACACACGTTGACGATATGGAAATACAGAGGTGCCATGCCCCCCAACATGATGTTCAACCTGACAGAAAGAAAGACAGAGAAATATTCAGCACTCTGGCATGAGACACTAGCTGCATTTGTGATGTAGCTGATCAGAAATGCTCAAAGCTCATAACACAATGAGTACCTTTACCACATGGAGAAAAGGGGGTTGAACCTTATCTAAAACAATCACTCAGCAATGCACCGCTACGGATTTACTGTGGGAATCTGTAAAGTAAATTACCTTTTACCTTTACCGGATGAAGTGATTGTGTTATAATCCTGAAGAGAATCCCAATCCATTTTCCACAGTGCTATGAATTTCAAATGAAAAGAGCATGATTGCTTTGAGAGAGAAAGTCGAATTCCCGACACCAAATCACACCCCGCTTAAGACCTTCCAGCAGCTAATCCCTCAGTGAGGAATAACAGCAAGATATGCAATTTTCACCTAGTTTATCATAATTGGTATTACACTGTGACAATTCCCTTGCCACCCAACAGATAATCAACAACCTGATGATTACAAACACAGGAAGGGGGAAACATCAAAGCAGTTAAGGTTTCAGCTGTCATTCCACAATATCAGATTGGACTTTTTCTAAAAAATATGTGTGACTGTAATCTTCAATGTAAGGGAAATGCGTGATTGCACTTTAAATATTTTGTTCTATGAGTGAAATTGTGGTCATCAGAACAATCTCAGTTAGCTTTATCTAAGTATGTTAGTGCGGACAAAGGATTTAATTCTCATTTCTAGTAGCTCTCAACTTACCTACACCTAAACACAGCCTCAACAACAGTGCTCAGGAAGATCCAGTTGTACACACAACAAACAAAGCGCAATAAAGCTGAAGAATAAATACACTAAAATCTCTTTCACTGGATGTAAAGAAGTAGATGAGAGAAAAATCACCATCAAGTGTCATGCTGCCAGAGCAGCTTCAATGCACCTTGGCACTGATTTGACTCCAGAACTCTACTGCAGGGAAAGCAGCAACATTCTTCCAAAGGATATTCACCCATTTGGTGTATTGATGATGAGGGTCATGGAACACGCTGTCTAACACATCAGTTCAAAATCTCCCATAGTCGTTCGGGCTGAGATCAAGATGTCGAACAAGGTGATAGAAACCATGTTTGTTAGAGAGATCATGTTTTCTTCTTTAACACTTCTGAAGAGGAAAAAGGGTGAAAGCTATATGTTAAGGGGTTTTCATTTTTCTTTATATGTTATAACTTCACCTCTAGGGCAAGAGGTGAGCATACCATAGCATCACAATTCCTTATCTCCTATTATAATTAGATCTAATGTGGTCCCTCATTCATTCCATTATGTGATGAAGGAGACTATGGCTCCCACTATCACCCTTTTATTTATAATTCAATGAGGATAACTGATAAAACCTGCTTGAGCTTGCAGAGAGAGCATTAGCCGTCACCATTATCTCACCCTGACCTTAGATACTGATCTGGCCTCATAGCTGATGCTGAGGTAAGTGTGGAACAAGAGAAGGGCCGGGAGATGGATTTCCCAAAGGGACTAGCCAGGGTCCCTACCCATTCGCAAGGTGAAGGCTTCAGAGAAATTTAAATTTCTCCTTTAGGCATTTAGCTGATGTGCTCATCCAAAGAGACTTCCAATGAGGGAGTAGGTCTGGGTTCAGTGTTCTGCTCAAGGACATTTTGACAGGAAATGTGGCTGCAGATGAACACGCATACTGACTGCTGGACCTTTGTGTGATGGGCATGTATATGAACTACTCTCAAAGCAGAATAACAATGAGCCTGGGCCTGCGTGATGGTGAATAATACAATCCCCTCCAAAAATACTGTAACTGCAAGGCTAATTTGTTTGTTTCTGCTGCTTTCAGAAGATGAATATAAGACAGAATCTCAGCTTTTATTTCATGATATTTTATCTAGATATAATAACAAGATAGGATATGGCACATTTTGCATCAGATCACCAAACCTTTAAGTGAGAAAAAGTATCAGAACGCATTTTAAATTAAGTTAAAGCAAATAAAACTTGATATTTGGTAGCAAATTCCTTGTTTAACTAACTGCATCAAGCTCATGACTCATTGAAATCATCAAATTGTTGGTTTATCGTCCAGGCTTTTCCTGCAGCCTCCTCCAGTTGTTTGTTTGTTTGGGAGGCTTCTCCCTTTAGTCTCCTCTTCAGCAGGTGAAATGCATGTTCAGTTGGGTCTCTAATAACACATGAAAACTACATAAATGCAGAATAATTTTAATTAGAGGCATTTACAGTATATACACTCACAAGGGAAATTGAGGCTTCAGTTACAGACATGAGCTAGCCTGCAGAAGTACACCCAGCACCCAGATAATGACGTAAGGAAAACAGCCCCATTGCACATCATTCATGGACCCAAAAGACACATTCATACTCCGGCTAGAATTCAAAACTGAGGAAGACAAAAGATGAAACATCTTCAAGAACATCAACACCGCCTAAGGCCTGCTTTGTGCAGAAACTGGTCGTAAAACCCTGCACGTGCCATCAAACCCTCCTCAATTATGTAAAAGCTGGCGCAGGCCTAGCATATGCCTGACGCATGCGTCTCAATTTTTGAAACTCTGTCTCATCCACACCACCACTGATGACAGCAAGGCTTGTGCAAATATGAACACACTGATTTTTGCAGAAGGCGCACACATTCCTCCACGGGAACCAGTTTAGGCTAATAGGGAGGTTCCTGCGTACGTCCTTTTAAGACACCTACAAACTGTAAGATTTCAGTAATCTTAGTAAGTTTACCACAAGAAACACTGTGTGACATGGATCTAATAAACTTGGGTACGACATCAACTTTGATGTATGCAGATTGTATGATGATAACACCTACTGAATCTTGGGTGCTCTACTAATTCTTGTAAGTCAATATACAAGAATTAACTGCACCGCTACAGTTAGGTAAACAGTTAAGTCTTGTGTTACAGTGATTCCACAACACAGATCTGGAAAATTGGACAAAAACAAATGGATGTATGGATGAATGTTGTGGAAATTACTTCTTGACTTTTATTTTGATATATTCTCCTATGCTGGAGACTGGGCCACGACCCAAATAACTTGTTAATTATTCTGGAGAACATTGCATCAGAATTTAACAGCTATGGTAATTTGCCCTATGAAATCCCAGCTAAGAAAAATAGGCTGAATAAAATATTGAAGGCAAGAGGGGCAGACAACTAAAAACAAGGTGAAGTGCTTCAGATAAGCTGTGACTATGATCAAGAAAAAAATCCCTGAAATGAAAGATACCAAATAATTAAATGTCTGGCAAAATGACAGCCTGACCCTGACTGAATCCTTGAACTTCAGGTAATAACATTTTTCTGAAACAGATAAACAGAACTTGGGAAATCAATCGCTCACATTATCTGAGTCAGTTTCTCTTGGATTCAAGCAGTGTCATCCATCATTTTCTTCTTCATTTCTTATTTTTCACTCTTCATCTCCCACTCTTGTCTCTCTCTATTAACTGCTATGTCTGTCTCCTTCTCTCCTCCTCCTGTGCCAGAAGATCATCACGTCACCACGTCTTCGTTCCATGTCTTTTGTCCTCTGTCCTCGGGTTTCTATTTTAATCGCATGGCCTCTTGTGATCTCTCCTTCTCTTCCCATTTCTTTCTTTCGCTCTCTCCTTCTCTCCCTTGTTGTGTCACTGCAATCACTGCTCAGTTTGCGGTGTGCATCAGAGCCTGGCTATAAAAAGGGCCTCCGGGCTGTGTTGTGTATGTGTATTTACTCTTTCTGTGTGTGTCCTTCACCTTGATTGCATCCCAAAAGCCCTGCAGTGTTCACTGGCACAGCAAAGACAATGCTACACCGACTGCACATCCCCCAAAGGTTCACCACAGGGTGTGTGCATGTGTGTGTGTGCTCTTGTTGGTGGGGGGGTGTTCTTGCCTGTGTTTAAACCCGATAAATACACATCCAACTGACCCTCAGGACTCAGGTGTTGCAGGATTGCGCCCATCTATTTCCCTGCATGCATAAAAAGCCCTTCCTCAGATGAGGCACAGCTTATGAACCTGTTCATGCTGAGTGCAAGTCAGCCAGGGCTGTCCAGACTGAGCAGGAGAGCAGAGTGGATCAATGTTTGAAATGTTATCAACTTGCTAACAGGCATGAGTTTCATACCAGACAGGCCAAAACATTTTTACTCCTGACTCAGTGTGTTTGAAGAGGAAAATCTAGCTACACTGCTATAGTACTTTCCCCACATCCTTTGGTCTAGTTCAAACATTTTGGACTCTCAGTGGACACAGTTTTAAACATGTGTCTCTAACCATGTCTTTTCATTGATTTTGTCTGCAATTGCACCACCTCTAAATTCTGCCTTGAATTCTATCTGAACAAGGGAGCACAGCAGCCTGGAATCTACAGGAGACCACAACATTGGAAATATGACAAGCAGTATATCAAGCAGGGGTGACAGGCTCAAATGACTCACTAGCGCGTGACCTGCGCCACAAGCAGAGGCCCGGAAAAGTAGTGAGCAGAGCAGTGGAGGCAAGGTGAATGTGAAGGCAACCAAAGCCCACAAATAAAAGTTGCACCACACATTACAATGGCAGGAAGAGCTCGGATCATTGTGTAAACCTTCACATAAGACAATAAGACAGTAACAGAAGTTAGGTGGGAGCAGTTTTCTCAGTTGTGCCTGAAAGGGAGGTCCTGGTGTCAGACTGTGAAAACCTCTGGAATAACAGATTAAACAAAAACTTACTCCTAAACACATGTATAGATTGCTTTTGTGTGTTTTTGTAAATTAACATATAATGAATATTACATGCTGCCTAAATATACATAAATATTCATACTCTTTTATTACTGTAAGCTTAAGGTACCTCATCTTCTCATATTTCTTTATTTCACTGCACCTGCTAAATAAACTCATGTATACAGCTCTGGAAAAAATTAAGAGACCACTGCATGAAAGCTGTGATTGCAAATTAGGGTTATTCCATCAAATATTGATTCCTGAACAATTCCTAAGTTAAAACATTAGTAATGTGTTGTGTAAAAATGAATATGAACTTGTTTTTTTGCATTATTTCAGGTCTGAAAACTCTGGACCTTTTCTGGTATTTTGACCATTTTTCATTTTCTGCAAATAAATGTTCTGAATGACAATATTTGTATTTGGAATTTGGGAGTTATGTTGTCAGTAGTTTATAGAATAAAACAAAAATGTTAATTTTACTCAAACATATACCTTTAAATAGCAAAATCAGTGAAACTGATCATTTTGCAGTGGTCTCTTAATTTTTTCCAGACCTGTATGTGAAGGGAGTCCCAAGTCACCTGGCACATTGCAACCCAGAAAGGTATTCCTGGAGACACTTATTGTTGCTGTGTGTGTTGCTGCCACAAATCTTTAATGTGTTTATATTTAGAAATATATATTTCTAATTTAGTGAGTTGGTGAATTACATCACCTTTCTTTTAATTACACATTTTAATCATTTAAGAACTTAAGGTACCAGTTGCTGCAGTTTTGCAAGTGGAATATTTGGCTGTATTCATCAATGTACCATGATGGTTTCTCCTGCAATGCCACCTGAGGGCTTGAAGGTCCGGCACATTCAACAGTGGTTTCTGTGCAAAAATCTTTACCATAGACCTACGCTATAACTGGTGCATGCGCACTGGAACCCCCTCCAATACAAAGTATAGGAG
>JAUMHL010000016.1:1363111-1376363 GCA_032362345.1 Sandelia bainsii
CACGTTAATTTAATCTTTTAAAGTAGTGTGATGCATGATAATGGTGTTTTGGTTTATACTAGTGGTGATATGTGGTTGGAGCACATCTGAAAACTGACTTGCAAAAGTATGCCCCCCCCCAAAATTATTTCACCAGCCGCCACTGGATATAAAGAAACAAAATGAGAAAGTTGGATAAACTGTAAATAATGGATGTCACCCAACATAACACATCAAGATGATATCAAAAAATGATCATATATTCAGTTTGCTGAACTGCAAAAAAAATCTCTCAATGAACTGTGGAGTTAAGCTTTCTCCAGATACTGCAGCTGAGGGTTTGAGTGTATGTTAAGCCATACATAACCAGACATTCTTGACGGAGGAAAAAAAATCTATCAACACATTCATTCCCCACCCAGGTAGCAGCATCCTTCACATGACAAGCTAATGAAGGTAATGTGGAGAAGCTGTTGGCCAAACAGTGCTGGAAGCTACAACCCAAAGCAATGAACATCCTTCCCATAAGAGCAATAAGGCAACACCTGTCACTCATGAAATATCGCCTTCCCCTGCATCGTCTCCGGCCATTACTGTACCTCTGCTGTGTCCAGCACCCACTCGCCGTTAAGTGCAGTGTGTCTGTGTGTGTGTGTTTCTGAGAGCAGATGCTCCTACAAAGCTCTAAGCCACGCTGTCCGCTCTCAGGAAGAGCATTAAGCCTCCAATATCATCTTCAACAACTGTGTTACCAGAGGGAAGACTGGCAAGCAGCTGCTTGAGAGGTTGTAATGCTGCTGGGTAATTAGACTGAGTATCATCAAACAATGAAACAGTCCTGCTGCCTGACCACACACACACACACACACACACACACACACAGTCACACACACCAGGGTTTCCACTCACACACTCATGGATTTTCAATTACCTTAAGTGCAGAGTGTGCTGATGAAACGCCACCTGGGGGTACGTAATATCTGATACCAGACCAGCAGATAGTTGCATACCACTCGTCTAGGTTTGCTCAATATGCATCACCCAGGAAAACTGCTTCCACAGCCAAAGTCGGCTGAGCTGCCGTTTCTGGGTGTAGATTTCCTGATATTAAAAGATTAGTTTGATATATGTATATTATGTTTAATCACTATCCTTGTCAGGGCTTGAAATAGAAGACCGATTCCACTGCCACATCTGTACAACTCAGGAAGCACGGCTTAGTCTACAGACGGAAAACAAGAGGAAAGCGATTCTTGCTCTCAATTTTTTAGAACTGGCTCAGAGCACCACCCGGTTCCTTCACTGCTATGCTCCATAGTGTGCACAAGCTAGTTTGTATCTAACTTTGTCTGCTGTTTGGCAAAGAGCAGATTGTGTGTTTAAGTTTGGAGTCTGGGAAACCAAGCATTAAGCCCGGAAAACACTGATTCAGCAGTTATATTTTTTAAATATACAGAAATAGAACAAATGTTACACATACATTTTCAATACAAGATTCTCTATTGTAACAGCATTAGGTTGGGTGTGAATGTACACCTGTGTCAGCAGTCGTTTCCTTTCTGCTGTTGCATTCACTGTCCTTTCTGTGCTCTGATCTGTGAACTGTCTCAGAAGGCAATATCACCACGAACCATCAGAAACCGCCGGCACTTTCTCTCACGCAGCGGTCCGCTTCCATTTGTCTCATTTGGGACTTTTTCTGCAGCAGTCTGTCAGTTCTCGTTCACTGGGCTTTCTGGTTGAATAAAAGGTGGCAGGCTCACAGACACTCAGGCTCAAACCTCCTTGTTAGCAAGAATTCATCTTGCTGCTGTTGAATTGCCCTTGAGCTTGACTTTTGGACTGATTGCTGGTTAGGGATGAAGCAGTATTAAGGTAAATTCCTATGGTTAGTATTTGTTTTTCAAATTTTAATTATCATTAAAACCACTGTTGATCACTGCACTTTGAAAAACTCCCCCGCTGAAGGGTTTAAATACTGTCTGGCTTCAATCAACCAGTCTCCCACATGTAGGCAGGTGCAGCGCGCAATGTGGGTTTGTTTTGTGCCTGTGAAAACATGGTGGAAGGCGGTTACAGCACTCCAGACATTTCTCAGCATTCCCATAGCACTCTGAAGTCTGAAGTGTGGTCGTAATGTGTTTTTTTTTATAAGAGGTCTGATTCCCCCTGTCTGCAGAACATACAGAAAGAAAAGTGCAGCATTTGTTACCTTATTAACATTACAAATGCTACTACTTCAGTGTGAAAATGTGGAGAGACGTGGGGAAAATGTTATGGTTTGTCTTTCTATCTTGCAAACAGCTTGTCAGTGATGAAAAGTGAAGTTTTCAGTGCTGCCCACTGTTGTAAATACACTACACATAGTTCTGCTGCTGCATGTGTCATATATCTGCAGTCCATTGCACACAATAAGGCATATATGTGTAATTCACATATAACATTTATAATCATATTTTGTTTTGTACCACACAACTGATATGTAGGTCCCATACTGAAAAACATACACATATATTTTAAACAGTGTGCTTGTGATGTTAGCACAGACTAGACTTTTAGACTCTTTGGGCTGGATAAAAAAAACTGATTTTGTAATTATTGTTTTTGTAAATGACAGCTGGCTGTATTAGCCACCTTCAGTCTAAACAGTTCCGTAAAGTGTTACACAAATCTGACAGATGGTTAGCCGACTCTGTCTCATAGCCAATGTAGAGATTGTGTCTACAAGAGAGGAAGAGGACTGTACACACTGATCTGAGTTTTATTATCTCTTGGAAGTCGAGTGAGCAGCGTGTCAGCGGTCAGCAAGATGCTCACATTTATAATGCAAGCATTGTTTGTTTACTATCTTAGTCTAGCATGCTAACACTGATAAACAACACCATACACAAAGCACAAATAGGAATGTCATGAGCTTTACAGCTGTTCAGTCCTTGACCTGATGATTCCTGCAGATAACATTTCAGAATTTTACAGTTTTTACATTATATCATCAGAAATCATGCCAGTCCATCCAAAGCTGTGGCCCCCCCTGAGCCCCACCTAGCTGAGCCTCTTGATATTACACTGTAAAACTGTTTCCTCCATTGAATTACATGGTTAAAAAAGAACAGAATTTTGGAGCAAGAGACATTTTGGCTCTGTTTCCCTGGAGCACACAATCAATTTTTGCATCAGCAATGCTCAGGCTGGACATTTTCCCTCATTTAGGGACACTGTGAGGGCTGAACCCCCACCCACTCCTTTTTTTCCCCTTGTGCAATCAGTGCAACACAATATCATTTATAGAACACAATCCCACCCTGTTCTGGATGATCCAGCCCAGCGCCAAAGTGCGCACAGCAGACCCGCCCTCCTGGAGTAGAGCAAAAACAACCCCTGTTGCCCCATCTTGCCATCCTCATCCGCTTGTTCCACAACTTTCACATCACCCACTCTCCCCCCTTTATAACCCAGCCCCACACCGCACACCTGCCATGAAAACTGCAAAAGTCCTGAAAGAAAAGCTGCGCAACAAGTCCCACATGAACATTTTTTGCGTACATGCGTATTTTTGGCTCCGTGTCACCTGATCCTCCTCTTTTATCCTTAAACTTGAATTTGCACCAGTGTTGTGGGCAGGACGGCTGCTGCTGGGACAAGTTCAACGTGGGGCAGACCAGCTCTCCCTGCCCCAACTCATGATGTCAATATTTATAATGGAAACAGATTCTTGAGAGACACAGACTGGAAAGAACGTGCTAGAAGAAGTTTCGACGCCTCTATAGTAGGTTTAGAAAACAGTTGTTAGACGATTACTGTTTTTTCCACAGGGGAACAGCTGTATGACGTCAGCCTGAATTGCGCGTCTGTATAGATTAAACAGCTGGATTGTCACCTCGGGTTACTACTGATAACAGTGCAGTAAAACGGGCAGAAAGTGTTTGTTTCTCCAGGAAAGCTGAGAAAAGCACCAACTTACTTGAAGGTGAGGATGCACAGGGGTCTGTAGGACTTGTGGCTCGTGTTGTCCGCCATCCGCTTGCCCCAGAAGTCGTTGCTGAAGATGTTTCTGAGGCTGGAGCCCGGTCGGACGTCCGGGTTGTTGATGATCGCCCACACATCGTCGTGCACCAACTCACCGCGGAGAGAGTTGCTGTAGCACAGGACGCACAAGGCGGCCAGCACGGCGTAGCGACCCGCAGCCCGCGCCGCCTCCGGACGGACGGTAACCCGTGGCGGCGTGCGGAATTTCTTCTCCCGACCCGGCGCTGTCATGTCGG
Organism: Sandelia bainsii; assembly: GCA_032362345.1. Classification (NCBI taxonomy): domain Eukaryota; kingdom Metazoa; phylum Chordata; class Actinopteri; order Anabantiformes; family Anabantidae; genus Sandelia; species Sandelia bainsii. Next base: position 1,367,353 of record JAUMHL010000016.1, read on the forward strand.
GCCTGGCTTCTCTCGCGGCACCGCTGGGCTGAAGGTGAAGCTGAGAGAACCGGGGGATACGTCCATTCCGCCTGGCAGGTAGCGGCTGTGTGTGCTGTTAGACAGCAGGGACGGTGTGGATGTGTTGTGCTGCCTTCGAGGACCGTCGGGGGATAGGACTTTCGACTCACACAAGAGCACAGGTGTGCAATGTGCTACTATCTTTCCATGAAAATGTATAACAAATATAAACACAAGTGTTTTCCTCTTTAATGTACTTAATTTAATTACGTTTTTACTTTAATCAACTAAATGTATTCATTATAATTAACGATTTGGTTTACTGAGCAATTAGTTGATCAACTTTTATACAACTACAATAAAAACTACAATTACCGCTCTATTCCTCCACCAACCTGTGAAGTTGTCATTATGTGTATGTCTTTCCAGAATCATTATCTAAGGCCCCAAACATGGTTCGTGCATATATGCGGCCGAGCCACCACTAATGCACATGCAGTACCAGTGGAGCTGATCAAGCTCCATCCAGAAAACAGCAATACAGGCTACTGAATGCTCAAAGTATTTCCATGACCACACTGGTAAACAAACATGTTGTCCATGGAGGAATGTGTCTACTGACCTCTGCAGGCTGCTTATTGTACAGACAAAGAAAAAAATCTACTTCAGGTCAGCCTTTTCAATTTTATTTTGTGTCTCAATAAAAAGATGACAAAGTATCATAACTATGATGACGATGATGATGTACATGTTGAGCTAGAACTTCATGAAAATTGTTAGTTATAATTAGTTATTTTGTGCAGAAGTTAACCAAAACAGATGGGATCAGCTTTCTCTTCTTGTTTCATGCTATTGTGCCCCTAACAGCAACTCTCAAACTGCAGCTCACACTTGCTTACTAATGAACACAACAATACGTGAAGCAGAGCTTGCATAGCTTAAAGTGTCCACCTTCGCATACTTGCATGAACTATATTTGGGGCCTAATAAGTTTATGTATGAGTTCAAGTGGACGCTTGTGCCAAATTTGAAGAAATTCCCTCAAGGCATTCTTGAAATATCACATTCACAAGAATTCCCTTGAGATCACAGTAACCTATGTCTTTGACCACCAAAGTCTAATAATTTGATGACCATGTCCATGAGGACATTTGCATCAAAATCTAAAAATAAAGGGCTGTGCCAGCAGGAGGGCACAATGATTCAACTTCTCATTCAGCAAGACTTTCTAGTGATGTGAACAAAATTTCATGAAAAAAGAATCAAATAAATTCATGATAAACAGTAAATACTTTACTGATGGTATTTGAGTGTTTTTTAAGAACACAAAGTTGATCTTATTAACAGTACTGAAGATAAATAAAATCTTCTCCCAAAGTAAATATTGGTTGATCATTCGCTCTTATGACCTGTTCTGGTACTCTCTAACAAAGTTTTCACCCCTCTTTCTTGAAGTTTTAGTTTAACAGACTAACAATTCTTGAACCAAGCTTTGGTTTTGGCGTTGGCAGTTTATGGACTGAGGGCATCAGGGTCTTCTTCAAAATGTCCTGGTTTGTTAAAGTATCCCTGATCCCAGTCACATGGTCAAGTTCACTAGTTCCTGCAGCAGCAAAACATGCCTCTATGCTTGATTATTGTGATGGTGCTCTCCAAATGATTTTTTGCATATTCAGGTCAACATTTATGTGTCAGTTTTTTATTGGAACTGTATATTTGTTCAGCCCCACCATTAGTGAATTGGGTGTTTTCAAATACCATTTACATACTTACAAAAAATGTTAAATGGTAATGATATTACTTTTAAGTAAGAAGGAAGAACTGCAAAAACATTTCTCTGAAGAAAAAAATTCTGGGACTGGAAATAGTAAAATTATGTTATGAATAACATAACATAATTTCATTCTTCCTGCAGAGGAAAAACAACAGGAAGGGAGGAAAAATGGTTCGTGGCAGCGTATAACATTAGAATTCCTATCAATGAGTATGAATATTGGACAAAATGCATGGTTGAGTTGTAGGTTTTTGATGTACAAGCTTATCTGGAGTACCTGAACGCAACCTCAGCGCCGAGAACCCGCCTGCCTACGCATGCGCAGAAGGACGCTGCCTCTGCAGGCAGACGGGAACAGGGCAGGAGGAGCTGGAAGGGAAAGTAGAGACACATGGTGATGTTTGGCTTAAAAGTAATTCATTTAAAGTCGCCTCCCTTGCTCCATTTATACCAACCTAAAGTAAAGAGAAATACATCTGATAAATTATATGTTGCCTGCTATAGGATTAAAATTATCTGTGCAATTATCATTCTGGACTAGTAATGTTGTCAAACTGTTGTCACAATATATTGCTAGTATGCACCAATCACCAAACTGCTCATACAGTACATTGTCATACACCATCAGCACAGCAAACCCAAAAATATCACTCTTTTGTTGTCCTTTTGGCACCCAGAACTATGACAGAGGAACTTAATTTGTAGCCTGTTTCCTCAAGGGTAAATTCACATAGGATTCTTGAGTGCCTGAAGTAGTCCCAAGGCATTTGGAAAAGGACCTACAGTGAGCATGTGTTAATGGATAAGTAGCTCTGGCAAATAGCTGTCCCATAACACAGTGGTTCCTGACTGCTTTTGTCTGATGCAATTGCACAGCCCTGCTTGATGATTAGCATTGAGGTAACTTGTCAGATTTCTTGGCACACTTACTAAGAAATATTCACACTTTCTTCAGAAAGCAGGTTCAGAAAAACTGAACATAACTCTGAACTCTAAGTTGAAACCTAAGATAGAAACTCAAAGTGTTTGATTCCAGAAAAGCTGTTAGTTCAGTCAATGTTGAGTTAAAAATCCATCGCCAATAGAACTCAGATTTTATGATTCACCATGGCAATGTGTCATGGTTTTGCTCTTTCTTGTTTTTTTATTATCTCTTTTCCTCTTGCCTCCCCTCATTGTGTGTCTCTGGTTTTTCCCCAGGTACCGCTTTCCCCTCCCCTCTGTGCTCTCTTGCCTCCTCGCCTCGGCTTGGCTCTTCATCTGACACGCCTCCCTCACCTGCATCCACTCACCTGATTTCCCCATCATTTATGCCATGCATTTTCTCACTGCCTTTGCAGACCCAGTAGCGTGTTCTGCTACTGGGTCCAAACGCGAAACCTGACACAATGTGTAAATAAAGAGCAGAGACTATGTGTTCCGACACCAGTCAATCATAGCTAGAATACAGTTTTTCAACAACTGGTGCTACAGTAACTCTTCTGTGAAATCAGACCAGATAAGCTACCTTTTGCTCCCCATGCACATCAGTGAGCCTTGGATGCCCATGACCCTGTTGCCGGCTTACCAGTTGTCCTTCCTGTGATCCACCTTAGTTGGTACTTATCACTACATACTTAGAACATGACACAAGACCTAGTGTTTTGGAGATGCTCCAACCCAGCCATCTAGCCATTGCAATTTCTTCCTGCTTCCAATACATCAACTTCATAAACTTTATATTCACAAGAATTATGATCATTTTAAGGTCACAACCCAAAGGAAAGCTCTATTTGTGACAGAGAGATCTAAAGAATGAGAGTGTGTTAGAGAGGGAGCCTGAGGGCAAACAACACAGAGTCAGTCAGCAACATGCTGAACATCTGGTGTGTCCCTCGCAGCCTGACCAGCTCATTGCGATTCCTGTTGCTTAGTGGGCAGCTGGTCACTGAGCGCTCGGCTTCCTGCTCTCTGCAACAGCTGCTTGCTCTGAAAACAGACCAACCTTCTCTCTTACCGTGGTCTGGAAAACAAAAGTGAGGTCAGTGAGTGCCGCAATCTGTGGTGCATGTTACCATCGCTCATTAACTGTACTTCCTGTATAATAGTCTGGAAAAACCTGAAAATACATTCCATACAGTCCTGTTTGTCATTTCTACTCTACTATTTTTCACAGATGCTGAATATGACTTGTTATATATCATGTATTTATCGAAGAAAGACGACATTCACTTCCCTAGTCATTCATCACTTCAGTTCATACTGTAACTGCTGCTGGTATGAGCCACCTATCTGCTCTGCTACACAAATGCACACATACACAGCATCACCCAGCGGCAACATTGGTTTTCATTTCTATCTTGCCTCTTCATCTGGTTTCTTATTGCAGTATATTTCAAGTTGTGGAGTAGGAAGGGTTATTTCTGTAGAAAAGCTTGGGTTGCTTATGGTGTAGGCTTATGGTACTATCCCTTGCTGCAGTGAAAATATTACTAGCCAATTGTAACATATACTGATGAGCTGAACACTTTTCTCCACATTCACATTGTCAGGAACCCAGCATGTAAATTACTAAATTTTAGAGCAATGACTTGGTTTTAAGGTTATATTAAGGTTACAGCCATAACACACCAAGCTGGGCAGACCAACTCCTGCGTTGCCTCACATCGTCTCCGATGGACAGCTGTGTACCCCCTACAAAGTGAGACAGATTAAAAAGGGACAGGGGAAAGTTAAGCAAGCCTCAATGTGTCTTTAACACACGGTAAGATAGATAGCCTTTTTTGGAGGTATCAGATCTTTGATTTAAAAAACTCTCATGCACAGCTTTGAGAGGGGCCAGGGAAATGAGAGAAAGAGTTTATTTAGCTATAGCTACCTCTGACCAAATATTACAAAACCATTTTAAGAAAATTTTGGGTCCTGTTTCTACTTGACAAAGTGGGAAGGGCAGTAAAGTCTTCACTGTCTGCTAATGGATACAGGGAATACTCAGTTTTTAATGCACAAAAGTCGTAAGAAGCAAGCAAACTAGCTATGATTAGATGGGGGAAAAAATCCACAGTCATCATCAGTTTATCTATAGCTAATATGAGGTTTTAGCTGTCTGAGACAGACAAATCAAGTGACACACTATTTGGCGCAAAAGTTCTCCTTTGTGTCCCTTCCCAGTCTACATGCATCTTCACTCTCCCCATTTTGTTATGCCTATAGTGCACATTCCAAGTCTCTTAAATGATCGTTTCTCACTTCTTGCCAAACAGAACAGAAGTTGTTCATGTTGTGTTAGGTAACTCCAGTTCTCTTCAAAGTTTGTTGTCATTTACAGTTTCTCTCCTTTTTTAAAAGTAGGATTGTGCCACGGTACTTGCATTCTAGATGTTTTTAATGCTTTTGTGGACTGCAGTGTTGACAAGTGGTGAAGACCGGATTACGGTCATTATCTAGAGCCGGCATAAATTGCTCCAAGTTCAGCCTTTCGGAGTTTTGTGGCCAGCACTTGGGGTTGGGGTAATAGCATCACTGCCAGTGAAAGGAACAGGAACAGGTTTATTAAAAAGGTTGGATCTATAATAGACTTGACATCAGATTTGCTTTGCGTTTTGTCTTCAGCTGGTAGACAGAAACACCTGTAGCCAGGTCGCCATGCATGTCCTTATCAAGCCTTAATTTGTATCATCTTCACATCAGTTATCTAATGCTTTTCGTGAATCACCAGAGACCCAGGAAAGTGGGATAATGAAACACCTGCTCTTTCCATTTCCATCTTTCTTTTCTGCCCATGCAGCATCTACTCGGCTACAAGGGAAACTGCCAGAAGAAACCACTTACCGTAGGTGTTTACAGATACAAGTGTTCCTCCAAAACAGATCTTTGCAATTTTTTAAAAAGCTTTGTCTTCTCATTGTTCCATGTTCTGTTTGTTAAAGCAGCTTCCAAAGATTCCATAAACTGGAAAAACACAACCTAAACAGCTTATGATGATAAAAAGTCTTAATCTTGCAAATAGACTTTTGCTGAGCTTTTAACTTTTCTAGCAGTGCTTATGGCTTTGTAGTAAACGGGAAAAACTGTGACATGTTCTAAAAGTATCTGGGGCAGGGGTGGCCTAGACCAGAGGTCCCCAACCACCGGTACCGGTCCGTGGGTCATTTGGTACCTGGCCGCACAGAAAGAAAAAAATTATTTTATTTTATTTTTCACACGACACAGTCTTTTATTTTGAAACAATCACAGTCTTTTATTTAGAAAAAAACCGATTCTCTGCCGTCAGCTCCTCTTAATGCGCTCCGTTTGTAAACATACCTGGTGCATTGAGCATGTCTGTGACCACCATCGGGATCAATAAAGTATGTCATTTTTTAAAATTCATGTTCCAAATGTGCCACCCTCCTTTGAGTGCGTGCCTCCTTCTGGAGATCACACATTTCTATTCCCACCCGCATACACCATCACAACTGATTTGAAATTAACTGAATTGAAACAATCAAGATGTGCAGTGGCTACTCTGCACAGACAAGAAGGAGCAGAAGCCTTTGTTCTCAAAGTTGCATGATATTCTTATTATACACTTTACTATTATGTATATTTAAATAATTTCAGTGCTTGTGTGCATGTTATTTTTTGTCCCCATGTTTTAGTTTATCTTGTATATTGGCACAGATACAAGATATTCAAAATTTATCCAACTGACATTCTCTCTTTTTAACTATGCTACTGATTTGACAATAAGTCATGATGATTGAGGTAATTCATATTTTACAGTAATTTTACACTTTGTCATTACAAGACATAAATTTAATCTCTCTTTTCCTCTACATGTTTAACATCTGCTGTTTTCTACACTATCTACAGTATCTGACAGCATAAGGCTGACAAGAGATTCTTATTTAGTGTTTGTGTCCAGACTCTACTGTTAACATGATCTTTTATCACGTTTTTACAGACAAGTGAATTATAATTTTTAGCAGTTAAACCGCAGTTATTATATGAAGGAAGTGAATGTCCTCCACCGTAGTATTTAATTTTGTCATTACAGTCAGCTGCTACTAAACTGCTATAATATTCAATATGACATGGCCTGCCATAAGAGGCCTGTTAAATATTACCCATATTGCTTTAGGTTGAATAGGCCATTAGAGGAAAGGGTGATTAGACTGACACTCAGCTATGAAGAGCACAGGGATGCCTGCACTTGGACAAGCTCCTAAGGGATACAGCACAAGGGACAGGCAGTCACAGTGAAGACTGACACTTAATATGCAATCACACAGAGTGATTAACAAATCTAGTGAGGCCATGCTGAAACAGAAAGTCCAAAAAGACAGACAAGGGTCAGGCAGGATAATTACATTGATAACTTACACCCAATGTTGAAAATGCCACCTGGACTCTTTTGCCACCCCTCTAGGAGTGGTAAGTATGTTCTGGTGTTTTGAATGGTGGCAGAGCAAGCAAGCCTTGGCAGAGTAAGGACTGTGGAAGTGAGAGTAGGAGATCCCTCTTAAATATAAGTATCCAGTATCCAGAATCACCACCGTGTTTATACTAATGTTTCTGTTAATCACTGTATTCAATATGTATATTTCCAAATTTATCAGTATTGATATTATTGAACTGTATTGGTGGGTGAAGTTTGAATTCTTCTGTTATTGAACTCATAAGTATTTATGTATACTATCATTGTAATTTAGACATTTTTCTGGTTTGTGCAAATACCAAGAGTGCCCTTTTCACACAGATGAAGTTGTTGTAGTAGTTACTTTGGGACTGTTAGCTAAGACATTGAGATTTTCTAGAAAGAGCATAATTTTAGTGTAATGGCTCCACCTTGTGGTAGTGTTATATACGACATGGACTATTTCTCTGAGAAACTCTCTTGATAACAGGATTTAATTGTAAAATCTTAGTAACTGGTAGTCAGTGGAGAGAGGCAAGGATGGGGGTTATGTGTTCCCTTCTATTAGAGTTTGTCAATAATCTTGCAGCCGCATTTTGAATCAACTGGAGACGTGTGAGGTACTTTGCAGGTAATCCTGAGTAGACGGAATTACAGTACTCTAGGCGAGAAAAAATAAGGGCATGGATAGTTTTCTCAAAGTCTGAGTGGGAGAGGAAGGCTTTTATTTTATTTAGATTTCTGAGATGGAGAAAGCATGCTTGAATTGTCTTTGAAATTTGCTGTTCAAAGCACAGTTTGGAGTCGATGGTAACACCCAAATTCCGTGCTGAGTGTGTGATGTTATTGTTTAGGGTACCAAGATTTCTAGCAATATTTATGGTCAAGTTAGGAGATCCAAATAAAATAACTTCTGATTTGTTGTCGTTTAGTAGAAGGAAATTCTGAGACATCCAGCATTTTATGTCAGATAGGCAGGCCATTAGTCCCGAGGTATCGTTGTCTTTCAGCGGAACATACAGCTGGGTGTCATCAGCATAGCAATGAAAATTTATCTTGTGTTTACGAATGATATGGCCTAATGGGAGCATGTAAATGTTGAATAAAATGGGTCCAAGAATGGATCCCTGAGGAACATGAAAGGGGGGCTGTAGAGGAAAAAGGATTTTTACAGAAAAGGACCTATGACTAAGGTATAAATAAATCCACCTCAGGGCTGTATTCCTAACTCCAACCCAATTTTCCAGACGATTTAAAAGCATCCTATGGTCAAGGGTGTCAAATGCCGCGCTTAAAGCTAATAGAATGCAAGGAGATGCAAGATGCAAGGAGAAGATCATTTAAGACTTTAATAAGAGCTGTCTCTATGCTGTGATTGGCACAAACTCCTGATTGGGATTTCTCAAAGAGGTTATTGTTGTTCATGTGAGAGGTTAATTGTACTGCAACAGATTTCTCTATAACTTTGGATAAGAAAGGTAAGTTTGTGATTGGTCTGTAATTGTTTAAGACCATGTGGTCTAGTAGGTTTTTTCAAAAGTGGATGTACTAAAGCTTGTTTTAGACTAGATGGAAATGTGAGCAATTGACAATGGAAAGAATCTGGGAACTAAAAGACTGGAAGACTTCTTTTAGAAATCTAGTTGGAATAACATCTAGGTGACATGAGGTTGATTTAAGTTCGAAAACTATGTTCTTCAAGTCAATTGGAGAGAGTTTAGTAAAATGAGAAATGATACCAGGGGAATCTGGGTAGATAAGAAGGTTATTTGGCTGGGGTGAAATTTGGAGCTTGATGTTATATATTTTACTAATAAAGAAGTTGAGAAATTTCTCACATGTTTCAGATGAGGCCTCTAA
>JAUMHL010000016.1:1385420-1396063 GCA_032362345.1 Sandelia bainsii
AAAGTCTGTTTCTCCAAAAAGCAAAGCCTGCGGCTGAAACTGCTGTAGTTGTGGCCGAGTGGTCAAGGCGATGGATTTATTTGTAAAACTTTCCCACAGCCTATAAAAATTACTTCTATCTGTGTTGTTACAGCAGTACAAAGTTTGGAGCAAATATGAATGGGCAGATGGTACCTGGCGCAGAAACAGTAGTGCATATGTGCAGTGCTCCGCACAACAGGGAAGCAAACCCGCAAGCCAAAAAACCTTTCTGATTTATGCGCCAGATAAGCAAGTCCCAGTCAAGCGAAAGGCCGGCGTGTTTTAGTCCAGTATCCTGTGCTTGTAATAAACCAGGGTTAAATGCTTACCTTAAATTGCATATTTTAGGTTTAACAAAATGTTTAGTAAGGAGTGAAGAAAGATGGAATAACAAGAACTCAGAAAAATGTTAACATGAGCGTTTATGACTTTCTTAATATAGTTCTGAAAATTCATACAAAAACAAAACCCAGAGACAAACATAAAGACAAATGTTTCTCCTGAGTAGCCCCTCCCTCCCCTTCCCATTTTACATTTTATATGCATGACATCATAGTTGGTAGTCGGCGGCCACAAGTCCTTGACCTTTACCATGCTGTCTGTCCACAGTTTGTATACAAGGCACCCTGACAGAAATTGGTCTTCTCTTGATCAATGTGCATTTGCTTCATGAGATGATAAAAAGTGTTCAGCTACAGAGAGACAAAGACAGAAAAAAACATTTACAGTACTTACAAACACACACACTCTGATGTGTTTTTATTTTTTTACAGCTTCCAGGATGTGCACGCAAATATTGTTACTTAGGTAGGACTGTACAAAGGGCTGCACTTTACAAGAACTTGAATCATTTTGCTGGTCATAATATATTTATAATGCAGACCTTTCTCTGGAGTCCACAGAATCACAAACACACACACACACACACACACAGGCCAGCAGTCCTGTCCTGGTGAGAGGAATATTCCAGTAGGAGCTGTGGTTCTAGAAAGTGCACCAGGTCCAAAACTGATATACTTCCAATCAAGTCCTTGCTACTCCATCCAGTTCTGATAGCACCCTGGGACCTTTTAGTGGATCCTTTAACTATAATATGGTCCAATCTGGACTGAGGTCATTCAGAGTAGACTGAAATCCACTTCAGATCAGGTCAGACAAACTTCTCTCTTCTTCGCCCCTCTCCTCTAGCTGTCCCCTCAGTGTTCTGAAAACACAACAAGGTTCAGTTTCATCAATGTCCATGTAGACCTGAACACATTCTATACAACACAGTTTTTAAAAACGTCTCTCGTCATTTTGGTACCAATTGTTACATAACAAAAAGCAAACAAAAATCTAGAAAGAGCTCAACAAGACTGCAAGACAAAAAAATAAAGTACTGTTTGGTATTTAGTCTTCTTACCCACCCATGTCTGTGAGTGACGATGTAGCCTAGCTTAGCATAAGTACTGAAAGCAAAAGGGAAACTGCTAAGCTTAGCTATATTCAAAAATATGCTACCTCTAAAGCTCAATAATTACTATTTTAGCTATTTAGTTATTAGCTTGTATAATCAATACACAACAGTTATTTTACTCTGTGGAGTCTTTCCATATCCAAACTGAGCTAAGCATGAAGGAGCATCGTATGTTGTACAGACTAAAAAACACAACAAAAATGGCAAATGTCCTGTTTTGAGAAATGATTGCTTCTTTGTTGTTGTGTTTTTGAAACATCATGTTTTCTTAAATGTTGATGCATTTTGTCACAAATATAACCCACACATTGCAGTTTTTAAATGATTTCATTTATTAAGGGAAAAAAGCAGTCCTAACCTGCCTGGTCTTGCAAAAGTACCCCTCTCTTGCTAAAATCGTGAATGAACTGTGATTAACCACATATTTTGGTAAGCTGAGTTAAATTTCAATTGCCACACCCAGGCCTGATTATTGTCAGAACTGTTGAATCAAGAAATCACTTAGATAGAAACTAACTGACAAAGTGAAACACACTAAAAGATCTCAAAAAGCAACACATCATGCCATGATCTACAATTCAAGAACAGATCAGAATTAATTGACATGTATGAGCCTGGAAAGGGTTAACAAAGCCATTTCTAAGGCTGTGGGACTCCAGTGAACCACAGTGAGACCCCTTATCCACAAATGGAGAGAACTTGAAACAGCTGGCTACTCCTACTCTAGTTTTCAAGCATTCAAAAATGACTCTAAGAGTCGACGACAAAGCCATGACGACTCATGCAGGTCATAAAAGGACCCAGAACAACATCTATAGAACTGCAGGCCTCACTTACTCAGTTAAGGTCAGTGTTCATGATTCAACATCAATAATAATAATAATATTAATAATAATAATAATAATAACAATGATTCTGCATCAATAAGAAAGATTCAGAGCAAAAATGGCATCCATTGGAGAGTTTCAAGGCGAAAGCCACTGCTGACCAAAAAGAACACAAAGACTCATTTCACATTTGCTTATCCCCTAGACTTTTTGGCAAATGTAGTGTTAAAGGTGTGCATCTTGATACATCTGATGTAAAACTAACACAGCATTTCATAAAAAGGACATCATACCAACAGTCAAACATGGTGAAAAAAGAAGATCCTGAAGGAGTATGTCAGGCCATCATTTGTGACCTCAAACACACTTGGCTACAGTAGGATAATGATCCAAAACACACCGGCAAGTCCACCTCTGAATGGCTCAAATAAAAAAGGTTTGGGAGTTGCCTAGTCAAAGTCTGGACTTAAATCCAATTGAGATGCTGTGGCATGCACTTAAACAGGCTGTTCATGCTCAAAAACCCTGCAGTGTGGCTGAATTAAAACAAATTTCCTCCAAAGTGATGTGAAAGACTTATTGCCACTTATCAAAATCGCCTGATTGCAGTTGTTGCAGCCAAGTGTGGCACACGCAGTTATTAGGCTTAGGGGGCAGGTTTGGACAGTTTTTTTTCCTTAATAAATGAAATCATAAACTGCATTTTGTATTTACTCTTGTTATCTTTGTGCAACATAAACATTTGTTTGATGATCTGAATCATTTAAGTGTTACAAATTTGCACAAAAAAAAATCAAGAAGAGGGCAAATATTTTTTCAGAGCACTGTACAAAGAGCATGCTTTTATTCTACAGGAATCGTTGATGTTGCTGCCTGGGAGAGAGGAAAATATTTCCCCTCAACATCATCATGTAAAATATTTTCTCTGGGTTTCCACAGACTGAATTATGTCCAGTGGTGCTGATGCTGTGAGTCACAAAGTCAGAAATCTTAACATTGACATAACAGAAATCTTCAGACCAATGTTACAATAAAGAAAACCGCTCTTTGAATTTTCTGGCCATCTTGCCACATTACTGTTCTCCTGACTAGCCCCTCTTTGTCGCATTCCTGCACATTTTCTCTTACCATTGGCCCTTAGCAGCGGTGCTCCTCCTCTGTTGTGAGATGCTGTAGATCTCTTGCAGCTGTTTCTTCTGGTCATCACTGAGAGGAGCTGTCAAACACTGGTACCAGGCTGCATCAGTATTCTGGACCCCTAACACACAAACAGAGAAAGGTTATATCATGGGCATTTTCGGCCAACTACTTTATTATTATTATTTATTATACAAAAATCTCCAATTCTGTCAATCGAGCTCAGGCAATTTGTGTTTTTATTTTATGGGTGTTAGACATTTGAAAGATGACTTACTAAGCAGAGCTGAAGTGAAGAACTGATACTCGTCCTCTCCGTTGTCATAGTCTAGAGGCGTGCTGTATTCCTCCAGGGGTGTTCCCTCAAAGCCGTCATCATCCCAATAGTCATCTTCATCTTCATCATCATCTTCACAGCCCTGGCTTGTCGGCATGCTGGACTGCTGCCGCATGGCGTTACGATTCTCACTCACTTCATCTTCATCACTGGGAATCTCCTCTGCCAACACAGAAAATAATACAGCTATTAAAGCTAAAGAGCTCATAAGCCTGATTCTTCAATCTTTTAAACACATAAAGTAGGGCTGCACCATATCATGTTGTCCATGATATATCATGATTATTCCTTCTCCCAACAAGCATGGTGGAAGGCCAAACCGAAAAACACAATGCCTAGCCAACTGTTGACAAGGACAGATTCAGGCAATAAAAACTGATCACAGATACTGCTGTGAAGGATGTATCCACTCATATTCTATTATTTAGCTAGTGAATTATTTTACTTTAGTATTTCTTAAGGTTGAGCCTTATCATTTCTGATCACTGATCCTGTTTGCTCAGCTCTAAAGACTATGCTAATGTGACTTGTGGCAAAAAAATAATATTGAAGTGTTCTATTATGGTATTGACATTTATCACAAAAACATTGTAAAGTGTTGTGGTATAATTTTAAGTCTATATTGTCAATCAAAAAGTCAATAATCAACAAAAATACAAATAATTAATTAAAATAAACTAATTGCCATATGATCACAATCATGACAAAAAGTTAGTCAGATGTGTGATTTTTACTGGCATATTTTGCTGTGGATGTTCACACCAGATGTACTAAGAATATGGTTGACATATGGCTGAACTGAAGCAGTTCAGTTGTTGGTGATTTAATAAAACACAGACCCCCTCCCCCCACTTCTAATAATTCACAAAATAAAAGTAGCATAGTGAGATTGTAACTAAACTGTGTATTCGGAGTATTGTTACACTCCTATTATTTAATATAAATTAATATTTTGAGAATCTAAATTGAAGTCTTATGTGTATAAGCAGTGACTACAGCTGGGCAAAACAACAAACCATATTGTACTACTTGACATTTGCTCCACAATATAGTCCTTTTATACAATATTCTACCTTCATGGCTTAATGCATATTTCAAACCAAAATATGTTCAACTTTGATTTCAAGAAAATATAAGCTTTTCTATTAGCAACACACTATTCTGAACCATTTAATGTGATCAAATCAATGCATTTTAAAGACCATGCCGTAGTAGGAATCCTTAGCTGTCGCTGTAGCACAAGTTATTTATCAGCCTGCCCCACAAGCAGTAGACAAGGTTTCGAAATCTAATTCCTGTACACTTGACTGAAGCAAATTATAGCCCGTGGGGGTAAGAAAGTAAATGTAGTGGAGCTAATTTGAGTTTGGGGCTGAATGAAGATTCAAGCAGTGGAAGGTCCATTGCAGAATAGAGAATCTCATTTAATTATTGTCACTAGGCCAATTTCTATTCTCTCTGTTTTCCGTCTGTCCTTATTCATTCTGCTAATCTTTTCTCACCGTTTTGGTCTTCATCCTGAGGACCTGCGCAAGCCAGTAGGTCTGGTTTGTTGATGAGGCGGGAGGCGTAGAGGTGTTTGAGGCCCAGGAAGAGGAGAAGGATTGAGGGGACAATCTGGGCAGCGACTCCCTCGAGCGCTGGTGGTCGGCAGGGGAGCTCCATCAGCACGCTCAGGCCGATGATACACATCTTACGGTCATGGAGCCTGAGTAGTGAATCAGTGAGTGGAAGAAAGAGAGAGACTGAGAATGAGGGCAACTGACAATAAGAGTAAATTTATTTTAATAATCCACAAAAAACCCAAATGAAAACATCTACCTACACACCTAGTAATCTACCCAGATTTTACAGACAAAATTAATAAACAAGGCTGGCAAAAGAGTCTTCTTACTATTAGCTGATGAATGGTCTGAACTGGTTTGCAAATATTTTTTACATTTTAAAAATATATTTGGTTGAAAATAGTACAAAGAATATCTGCTTATTTTAAATTAGATGAACGCAACAAAAAACAAAACAAAAAAGTTAGTGGAGGACATGTTTACCACTGTGTTGCATCACCTCTTCTTTTTCTTTTCAAAAACACAAAACTGTGTGGTGTGGAAATGTCTGGAAAACTGAGAAGACCGACTCTTTTACTTTTGGAAGTTAAATTTTCCCCCAGATGGTCCCTCTCCCCTCTTGTCTCTAGTGCAGAGAACATGGTGACCATGATTTCAAATGTATAAAATAATGCTGCTTTTGCTTTGCATGGTAGAGTTTTAATTTGCATTTGTGGATGTGGATGCACTTTTTAGAGTTAGCCCTGAGAGCATCTAGTGATTTCCACTATAGAATTGGATCAGTTTAGAATGCAGTGCTAAAAGAGTGAAAGTCTGGATTTGCATTTCTCAGGTGGACAGAAACACCCCCCCTAAATCCTTGTAAAATCTTTTAGTTGAACTGAAAAGGTCACTTTTGAGTTCTGGGTAGTGTCATGTTTTCAGCATTGTTTTTGTGAATTGTTTTTAAAAAATAGATTTGCCTTCTGTTGTGCAAAGTTAATGTGAAAGATGCATAGCAATCAACATTTCCATTAAGATAGAATAAAATCATGAACTTCACTGGTACTGAGGGCCCCTGCCTTAGGCAAAATATTTTTTTTATCTAAGACTTCTGGATGTTTATTCTGATTTGGCTGAGTCGT
This sequence comes from Sandelia bainsii, assembly GCA_032362345.1. Taxonomy (NCBI): domain Eukaryota; kingdom Metazoa; phylum Chordata; class Actinopteri; order Anabantiformes; family Anabantidae; genus Sandelia; species Sandelia bainsii. The sequence continues at coordinate 1,391,888 of JAUMHL010000016.1, forward strand.
GAAGCCTTCTCCTCACCCCAGGAAGAATTCGGTGTCGTTCATCCACTGGTTGATGAAGTGGGCAGTAATGGGCTGTGGGTTGTGTGGGAAGTGCATGTTGTCCAGCGTATGAATGAGTAGGGCTGGGTTGTAGTACAGAGCAGCAATGGCCACCTGCAGGCACATGGTCCTCAGCTCACTGGACTTCACCCCCCTCATCAAACGCTCCAGCACTGCCTCCACAAACAGAGGGATGCACTGCAAGAGGGAAACACATGCATTTACTCACATATCAGAATTATGGTGTTTATTTATTTATTATTATTTTGGATCTGGATATTTGTAGGATTACAAAGAGGAAACACACACACAAAGATTTACTATATATATATATATATATATATATATGTGTGTGTGTGTGTATATTATATATCATATAACATAATATATTGTAAAGTGATTAACCATTCACAAGTAAAAAATACCATCTTTAGTTTCAGTGTTGTTTTGGAGGGGGCTAAGCTAGCTTAGCATAAAGACTGGAAAAATAAGGGCAAGGTAAGATAGCCACCATCAGGACAATCAGAGCTAGGGCCAACCCAACTAACTGGTCCCAAATTACAGACACAACTGGACAAATAAGCTCCAATAAAGACAACTGCTGGTCTGGATAAAAGGAATCTAAGCAAGAACAAGTAATTTTATCCTTGAGCAAGTTTGTTAATGATAATTGGCATTCATGTGCACCATTGGAGGGTTCAGGCAGGTGGCATTTGCCAGCCAGAGGGGTTCTCCCCACTTATGTGGAAAACCAACAATGAACTCAGCAAAGGTGTTTCTCAGACCCTACCTATGGTCCCTAAACACTACAGGAGTCCCACAAAAGCACTCATTGTGTTATTAAGGAGGCAATAGTCAGAGGTATTTTATAGACTTAAGCACAGCTGTGCCATGGGTCCAGCAGTGTCCACGACTAATGTCTACATGAAAGAAGTACACAGCAGAGGCCTGAACTCTTTTGCAAAATCTGTGCCCAGCCAGGTTAAAGTTAAAAATAGGATGTAGGACAACCAATATTAATGTTTTTCCATATACTATATCTTCCTGACTTGCATGTTTTTCTCCAACTTTGGGTGAGATTCCTGCTCTCTATTATGCTGGAAAGCCAATTGATAATTTGGATAGCAACTCATATGCAGTGCAATATGCTGGAGGACATCTGCCATATATCGATGAGGACACAGGTGTACTCATGCCTTCTTTTTCCCAGTAATGACTGTCTAACGTTTTCATATAACTGAGTGGTGAGTACCATCATTGTCTTGTGTAAAGGATCTAATGCCACTGTAGTAGACAGGGTTTAAAAGTTGTAGCAGGAGCATGAGCTTATGCAGCAGGCTATCTCCACAATGTAATATAGACAGTACGCTGGATTCTAGAATGGTTTTTCTGTTTTCAAAGGCCAAACCAGATCTTTTGGTACAAGAGTTCAATTAGAATCTGTATTTCTGAGCAAGATGTTGCAAAGTTTTTTTATGTTGAACTGTATCAATTAGATCTCCATTGAAGTATGAATAGAGTTAGGACCATCAGAGGTCTGCAGGCCATCGAAAGCAGCCTGTAATCTAGTAAAAGTCTGCAATGGAGCCGAAGGCATATAGGGTGTTATCAGCACAAAAATATGCATTGCAGGGCTCAGTCAAAAAATAAATATTATGTATGTATATGGAGTGAAAAAAAACTATGGCCCCAATACAGATCCTTGAGGAACACCTTTATCTTTTGGATTTATAGTTATTGTGCAATGAGCAGATCTAAAGCCTGTCTGCTGTCACCAAAGGACATTATTATCCTCCAAGAAGATACATTTATGACATCTGTACTGTATGAGGCTATTTCTTACCTGGTCGATGCCTCTGCCTGTGCACTGCAGGATGATGACCTCCAAAAGTTTTGCGGCGTGACACTCTGCATCCTCACCTGCATCTACAGTCAGCACCTACAACAGGTAAAAGGATGAAAACCCAGTCAAGACTTTGCATCAAAACTACAGAAACTAGATCTTTGTTCATATTTTATGTAACTGTAATCAGCAGGTGAAGACGTTTATAGTTTGACCTTTTTGCACATGCTATAGATGACCTCCAAGTGTTTCGGGTTGGACAGCAGCATGTCTGTATCCACAGTAACATAGTTGTGCAAAAGAGGCATCATATCTGTAACACAAATAAAGACCATCAGTAACATGGCTATCATATTTCCTGGGTTGGTGTATTAATGTGGAATCATGAACATTTACTGTCCCGGGACACTGCAAAAACATAATTTTCAAAAAAACATCAACGCTCAAGTTGTTAGAGTAGTAATATTCAGGTTTTTGTTTAGTAGTTTTCTCTACTAAACAATATAGAGCTCTTGATAAAATAGTTAAGACTGCATAGTCTGGAGGTGTGTTTCTGGTCCTGTGGAAAATGCTGGAATATGGTGTCTTGAATTCTGAATAAATCAACAATAGCATCACCAGCAAAGCTCAACCACACCATCACACCTACTCCTCTATGTGTCACATGGGAACCACACTTGCAGATACCATGCATTTACCTTCTGTGTCTCACAGAGACGTGGTTGGAAGCAAAAATCTCTTATTTGTCTCTCCCAGTAGTGGTTCCTTTACAGCAGGAGGTCTGATTCATACCTTTTCTCTGAACAGCTGATAAATGTGTTTGTTACCTGATCTGTGGGAACCACTGATGTCAGATTCAGTGACCTTCATGCCTCAGAGTAAGAAATTATCTTTTAACAAGTCATAACTGCTTCAAAACCATGCCTGGTGACTACTCCATGAAGCTGGTTAAGATAGTACCAAGACTGTGCAAAGCTATTATCAAGGCAAACAGTGGCTACTGATATGAAACATATTCTGCTTTATTTAACACTTTGCTTACCACATAATCCAATATGTGTCATTTCATTGTTTCAATGGCAAGTTTTAATCTATAACACAGAAAATAACTATCCAACCCTACGTATGCAAACCAGGACAGCCAGTATTTGGCAGTATCTGAGTGTTGATGAAATTGCGTCAGATTCTATATACTCTTATAACTTGGTGTGTAAGCTACCTGTGAAGTAGTCAAAACAGTCGTGCTGGAAGACCTCGTACAAGACGCCCAGCAGTTGCCACATCGAGGGCGAGATGGTCTGACAGGTGAGGCCGAATGCCAGAGACAGGATCTCCTCATAGAATTCTGCAGTGAGGCCAATCAGTCATTATTAATATACAGCATCTCATACAACACATTCTGTATGACTTAAGGATACAGTTAAATGAAAATGAAAGATTAATATGTAGTCAGCAGCTTGATGTGAGTAAAAAATTAAAAAGAAAGAAATCTCTCACTTTTGTAGGAAGAGTAACTCAGAACCAGTTTTTACTTGCATCAGGCTAATAATCTACCTGAGTTAGTTAGTTATTATCACTGATACTGATCCAGAAGAACAGATGTGGTTTGGATATTAACTTTAATGAGAGGGCTACGTTCTTTCATGACATGATAATGCCAAACTGAACACTCCCTTAAAACATAAGGCTAAACAATTTCTATATTTTTACTATTTTCAACATGTGACAATAGTGCTTTGTTTTGAAAAGGAGCTCCAACGAACCATTACTTTGTAGTTCTGAGGTCCCACGGGATAAAAACGACAAAAATAAGATCTAAATTTTAATACATCAGAATGATTGTTTAAAATTAATTTGCAGGTCAAGAATGATCAGATGGATAGAAAATAGTCATCTTAAGTACAGAGACACACCAAGTCAACATCATCATCAACTTAGACTGGTGTAATGTTGCTTCAAGATTCAAAAAACTTTATTAATCCCAGAGGGAAACTATTTTGGCATGTTACAGCAGCTCTCCGTTCAAACAGAAAGAAAGAAAGAAAGAGAAAGAAAGAACCATAACCAGAAAAGATTAACACAAACACAAATACTAAATACTCAATTTACAGTACAAAATAATAGGTAATAAAAATAATAAAAATGAATCAAAAATAGATCATTTCCGGTCATAATCAGTCCTGTGTGTAATGTAGTGGGGTTATCTGATTATAAATGTGATTATGATAGTTGTCATCACCCCTCCCCTTTACATAAAGGAGAGGAGTTGTACAGTTTGATGGCCACAGGCAGAA
>JAUMHL010000016.1:1396163-1460535 GCA_032362345.1 Sandelia bainsii
CCTCTGGAATGGAAGGGTGAAACGTAGTCAAGGAACTAAAACAAGTCCAGTTGCCATTGAAAACCGTTTTTTGAGACTTCTAGGAGTAGTTTTATTGCACCATACGTTTTACTTTTACTTTAGTATTGTGAAGAAGAAACACTTCTCTTACTCCGCTACATTGAGCAACACTCGACTTGACTTTTTTTTTTACCATATATTCTACACATTAGTTTCACCAATCAGACGTAGCAACAATGATCACATGACTGACATCGCTAAATTGATTGAAGTCGGTTCCCGCTGACACGCAGAAGGCAGACAGCTGTACAGCTGTACGCAAATGTGCACACTTCACCCGTGAGATCACCCATTAGCTCACTCTGGATTCAGAAATAGGTGATTTACAATTACATCCTGATCAACCAACAGACTTGAGCGACTAGACTTCAGCGATGTCTGTGAGTCTGTTGCTGTCCATGTGACCGTGCGTAAAAACAGCCTGAGAGATCAAACGGGTGAAGTGTGCGCATCTCCACACAGCTGTCTGCCTTAGCGACGTTACCGACGTGTGTTTTGGGATTGTCTGCTCACATGTGTCTGAATTAAACGTCCCCAACAAAACTGGACATGGTTCTTATCTATGACAGACATCCAGATACCAGATTTCTGCTACAACATCATGTGAATGAAAACACTGTATAGTTTAAACTAACACTTGTAATTCTGGATGAGGTGTTGTGACTCTAAAGCTGTTAATAATGTTTATGGAGATGTGAAGTGTATTAAAGTCTGATATTGTCCAGTGAGCAGAAGACAGTTCACCTGTAAACTATAGTAGTATTATGTCTTTAATGTTATTATTTAATTTTCGTAAAATATTCTCAGGTGTTCCTGCGTACCACTAGAGGGAGTACCGTAGTTTGAGAACCACTGAGTTAATCCATTCATTACCAGAGACAGAAAGACCCAGTTATCAGTTAATCCCCTGCATGGAAAGGTTCTCCAATAACCAGGATTACACAAAAAAAGACACACACACACAGATCCACTGCCTGCCTCATTATCTCTCGTCTCTTACATAAATGCAGAGATGCACCTGCACTTATAGTATACATCTGCATTTCTGCAGCTCCAATACTGTTGGCATAAGGGTGTAATCAAGCCTGTGATTAACTAATTACAAGATCTGAACATTTCCGGGGTGAAGTGAGACCATCAAAATGCAGATCCAGCAATCTGAATGAGTGAAAGTGTGTGTGTAAGTGAGTGTGTTTATATGAAATCACTGGACTGCCCGCGCACACACACCTGCCATACCTATGATGGGCTTCTGCAACACCAGGCCGATCACCTGCAAACAGATCCCCTCCAGCTGCTGAGTGATCTGACACGTGAAAGGAATAAAGTATCAAACATCGCATTACACATACAGTGCAAAGAGAACATACTTCCTGTGAAGTCTGTGTGTGTATGTGTGTGAGACCTCCTTGTGGTCCTCCATGACAGTGAGGATGGTGTCGATGGTGCTGAGGATGCCAAGAGCCATGACAGTCTTGTCCTCATTCTCTTCGTACTCCTCACTCTGAAGGACCCTGGTGAAGATCTCAGCCTGCCGAGAGAACACACACCCAGAGGTTATACACTACCACACACACACACACACACACAGAGACTGACAGAGACATCAAGACAAACACATACAAACAGGTATTTGCAAGTTTCAGAGAGACAAATGGCTACTTAATGCTTAGTCATAAACGAATTATGAGAGATGTTTGCATCATGTTCCTACCAGGTTCTGCGTCATGTCCACAGCAATGGCGGCCACCTCCTGGTTGTACTCACAGATCATCTTCTGAATGACATTGGTCAGGTCGTCGTTTTCCGTCTCTTTCACCACGTGCAGGAGCTCTTGCATGACTGGCCGGATGTAAGGCCTGATGTACAACTTGGCTACACACACACACACACAGGACATTTATATTCTATAATAATATAGAATATAATAATATTCAATATTCATAATATTCAATTCTCTACCAGCACTATCAATATATATAATGATATATAGAAAACATTCTGAAAAAAGCATACATACATACATACATACATACGTGTAAGTGTGATTTATAAAAGTTATTAAATGACAATAAATGTGTGGAACAGAGCACCAGTGTTGTTTTTATTACTTATCAATAATTGCCAATAAATGTCAACTGATTTAAAGAGGGCTGCACTTGAAATGTTGCATTCTTAAATCCATTCTTTCTTTCAAATGCTGCAATTTCAAATATTATGTTAGACTAGACTATACAATATCCTGATTACTCCACAGACCTTGTTCCTGGTTGCTGACCAGCGTCTGCAGAGCGATGGCGGCCTCCACCTTGACGGGCATCTCTTTGTCATCAATTAAATCCTGTTTGACCAACTCGACCGCGTTCCTCAGCACCAGGTCGTCGTGGAAACGCAATGGGCTGAAGCAGTGCAGCACCCAGCAGGACTGCCAAAAAATAAATAAAAAACACACACACACACAGAAGAGGACCACAAATTAATACAGCACATGTTTCAGAAATGGTGTGTAATTTAATTCAGCTTTCCAAAAAATGTGGTTAATCAAGGCTTAATCATTAGCAAGCAGGGGCAATTAATTTTTCACACAGGGCCAGGACAGCTTTTTTCCCTTAATAAATGAAATCATCATTTAAAAACAGCATTTTGTATTTACTCTGGTTATCTTTCTATAATATTAAAATTAATTTGATGATCAGAATCCTTTAAATGTGACAAATATGCCAAAGAAATCAGGAAGGGGGCAAATCCTTTTTCACAGCACTGTATATCTGTGTTGCAGGCCAGAAACAGTCCATGTATGAAAACATCATTTACTTACAAAAAAAAACACTTGCTAATTTAACAAATTTATAATTGGATGCACCAAGCCGTGACACAGTTGTGACACTTCACAGTGGGCCGTGTGTGGCTGCTGCTGTGTAGAATTTAGAATTTTTCTGCAGCAATGTGGCGCCATCTGCTGAAAACACTGAAGCACTACATTCAGTCACAAGTGTACCTCTACATAGAAACAGTGATTCTTACTGTAGCGCACACACATTTCTGTCCCCAAATGATCATTATCCTTATGTCGCATTTCATTACAGTGACACTTTAATACCCTTGTAGGACTAAACGTCTTCCTTCTAAATTTAAAAAAGGTGGAATCACACAGTGTCAACAAAGCTGTGGTACATAATACACAATCCATTATTCTCATGTCTCACTTTGTCATGCACACAATCTAATACCTTTTGGGAACTATATACTCTAAAACCTAACAAAAAAACTAAAAGAGCGATGAATTACTCACCCTAGCTCGAAGGTAACTCATAGGAGAGTTGAGCAGCGGGAAGACATAGTTTTGCAGCATCAGTTCCATTTGCTCCCTGTACATCCGCTTCTGCAGGATGACACACACAGGTGGTTTAAAGACAAGAAATAATGGTCAAAACATCTGTGATATTTTATACAGGAAAACAAAACAAAAGTTATGTCTGTGGGTGGGTGTACCTTCAATAAAAGCTCAGCCAGAGCTCCAATGCAGTGCAGTGCTCCATCCTTCCTGCGGGGGTCAGAAGAGGGGTCCATCAGTGTCTGGTGGCAAAACTTCATGATCTGAGGAAGAACCTGCCAAGAGGAAAGTACAGAGATTACACTTGGCCGAAACACATCACAATGCTCGTCTAAGTTCTGTAGTTGAGTAGATGTACTCAGTTCCTCTTGATCTGTGCTTAAATGCTGCTCCTCACCTCCTTCCTTTTGCGGGCAGCCTTACACAAGAGGCTCTGAGCGGCGGTGGCTGGGAGGGCGTGGTCGTCATAGAGATCTGCGACAGAGAACAAAACTAGCTCACGTGACGAATGTGATCAAACAGCATGGCGGACATCCTTCCTCCACCACTAAATACTGCTGCTGAAAAGTCAATCACAAAGTGTGCTCCACGAACAAAAGCCAATTCACTTTCTGTAAGCTTTTCATGTGCTCTAACAATTTACTGTACATGACTGACACTATTCTTACAAATTAAATCCAGTGGAGATTACACAAAGACATAGATGCTAGCAATGAAATCTGGTAGCAGATATGTTGTCTAACAGAGATTTTTGGTGTGAAATGTGGGTTACAATAATCAAATCAGGCCACTTTCAAGCTGTACCATCACACGAAGGGTGACTGCATACTCACTAAATTTCATGCGGATGTACTCATAAGGCTCTTCCTGCCAGAGCTTTTCATCCTCATCTTTGTAACACATGAGAGGAAAGATGACCTCTTGGCATATAGTCTGTAAGAAATGAAAAACTTTAACTGACTAGTAGTTTCACCAGTAATTAAAGAACAGGTTCACCATTTTTCAAGTGGGTTTAAAAACAACAGTCAGGTGTACATCGACACTGAAAGATTTTCTTGATGCAGTAATCATTATTCCTGTTCATACTGACCATGAATTGATCCTTTACTAAGGCCCTTTCCGACTAACAAAACTACGTGAATGATTAGTTTCAAACTAACAAGAAAGAAGTCCTGCTGCCATGACTCAACTTTCAAAATAAAATCATTAACTGATAAACTCAAAATCAAAAGTTTCATGTACAGGTGAGACAATAAAATATGACCTACTACGTCCAGTTGGAGGAAGGATTTAAGTGTTTCAATCTAGAAAGTTATCCTGGTGACAACTGTTTCATCTCTGGTCATAAACATTAGAAATATAGTGTATAGTTAGAAATCCACCGGGAACATGTGATGAATGCATGTGATTGGCCAACACAGCAATTCGCGGGATGATGCCATGTTGTGTTATAGGGAAGAGTTCAACCAGATTCAGCTTTTTATTTGCGAAACAGAGTGCGATGTTGGTGGAGCGGCTCTGTGTTGCTCGTTTCCCTCCTAATGTGACCACAGCTAATGGTAAAATGATCCCTCATAGGTCCTTAGATACTAAAAAAAATGCTAAATGACCTTTTTGATGAAGTTATCCAAAGGTGCAAATGTCCTACCTGTCCATACGTTCACTCTGCACGCATAGTCCTCATTGCTTTTCCTACCTGCATGTGCGGCTTCATCTGTTTCCAGGTCAGAGAGTGTGACAGGCCTTGATTGAGGTAGTTCAGGCACTGCTGCAGGACGCGAGGAGTAACATACTGCTTCTGTCGGTGCTGGTCAATCACTTTCAACAGGACCTGGAAGGAAACAGAGTAACAAGTAAAAGTCAGTCAGAACCTGAGCAACAAATAAAACACAAAACCTAAAGCAACATCCTTAGGTTTCAGTTACACATGCTGACCTGCTGTATGCCCACTGCATAGGTCTTCAGGAAAAAATCTGCAAACTCGTAGTACTCCTTTGTCACATTGCCAGGACTTCCATACCTGTAAAGAATGTGAAAAACAGCTGCTAATGTCACTCTACAAAACTACAAATCTGGTTTCTGGTGATGCGAGAGCAACTCTGGACTCACCGCTCAAACAGCCTGGTGATGATGCGCATAGCCCACTTCTTACACTTCCACCACGCCAGCTCAGGACGGTCGTCTTCATCAACCTCCAGGGTTTCCTAATACAGACAGTAAATACAGTAAAATTTAACATTTTCCAAACTGAACTGAAATTTTTTATTTTTTGATCCCTTTAATAATTAATTTGAAAAAAAATTTTTTACTTTCAGGATAATTTGAAACTGATAATTCAGAAACAATGACACCACAGACTGCACATTTGTTTTCTGCTATAAATCAGTCTCATTCCTCCCTATCCGTGTACAGTGCCCCACAAAAATGTTGGAATAGGAAGGTCAGTTCATTTGTTTGTTGTACACCGAAAACATTTGGCTTTAAGATCAAAAAATTAAAGTGGGAAAGATCACTGACTTTTGTTTTTGGGTTTTTTCTCCACAGCTCTCACAATGCTTCTGTCATCAGATGTTTCTGCTTGCCTGACCTGCTCTGTGTATGTTGCTCAGTGCACCAGTGATTTCTTTCTTTTTTAGGACATTCAGGACAGGTGTGTGTCTTACAGCAGGAACATCTCGATCCATTATAGCTCGCAGGATTTCCATCCACTGAGTCATCAGTGTGTTGTTGATCAGCTGGAGAGGCAGTGAGTACTGTAGGACAAAAAAAAAAAAAGGTTAATGCCGTTACTCCATAAAAGCAAATACTCAAGTAGAAGTGGTCAATAAAGAGTCAGAATGTCCACACAATCCAAACTTAACAGGTTTCTGCGTCATGTGTTGTTCCAACACGCAGCCACTGTTCTTGGCTTTTATCATTTGTTGAGACAGATACACAGACACACACACACACACCTGTACGAGGGCATGGAAGATTTTGAGGATCTGTTTCTGGATAAGGACAGAGAAGATGGTTGAGTCAGCCAGTAGCTGGCTGATAAGCTGCTGAATCCTCAGCAGGAAGATCTGCATGGCTGCCAGCAACGGCTCCCTCTCATCTGCCTTCCTGTACCTGAAGTACATGCACACGCACAAGCCATGTCATGTAGCTGCCCATGAATTAAAACAACCTACATATGTTCAGATCAATATAGTTTTTATTACGTTTATCGTAATTTATTGTATAATAATTTTTATAAGAATCTAAATGTTTGTGGGTATCTCCCCAGGAGGATGATCAGCGTGATCATGTGCAAAAGAGAAGCATCAACAGGTTACTCACTCGTAGGTTTTGACCAGCTGATAGAGAGCCAGCAGGCTGCCATACCAGCTGCCGCTGTTCTGAGTCTGCAGGTACATGCTGATCTTATCCACAATGGCAGTCCAGCGGCCGGGAAAGTCGTGTTTAATGATGGCTCGAAGACACATGGTCAGCTGGGCGCTACAGACAGTACAAAACCATACTTAAGTTCATTAACTGCATCAGCCAGATTACATTGTTTGTTGTGGTTGCTTTAAAAAAAATCACATTTTGTCTAAACAGGGAAAGTGTTAAAGACGCTGTGTGTGTGTGTGTGTGTGTGTGTGTATGTACCGTATAGACTCTGGACAGCGGATGATGCCTTCTACAATGTTGTCTCTGATCTGCTGCCTGTCATTCTCATGGATGTTGAAGGGAAAGACGACTTCACCTAGAGACGGCTCCCGGTCCTGCCAGTACTGACTCACCATGTTCTTCAGGTAGATGGCCGCTACACACACACACACAGATAAGGTAAACATGTACAAACTCTATTTCTAAAATGCGATAAGAATAAAAAATTTGTCAACTCACTCTAATCTTTATTTATCTAACAAAAGTTCAAATAAATGATTTTAAGTGTTTTCACTGACCAAATTAATTGTATTTTCTAAATATAAGCAAAAAAGAAATCCCTAGAATCCCTGAGTCCTTTTACAATATTATGTAGTTCTGTATACTGTAGAGTAGGTAAGGTACGTTACTGAGAGGGGAAATTAATGTGCCACAACAGTAGATTAAAAATAGCATCACATCCGGTTGTACCCAGTTTTACCCAATCCAGATCCCCTCACCTGTTACCAGTTAACTTGCTAATTTTGGAGTCATGCAGAATTGTGTAATTTTAATATTTTGAATGCCTGGCCAAACAAAGTCACACACTAATATTTCTTGGACAACCTTTTGCTTTGATTACAGTATGAATTTGTCATGCCATCATTTCAAGAAGCTTATGCAATGTCACCACGTTTATTTCCGTCCAGAGTTGCATTCATTTCTGGCCAAGATCTTGTACTGATGATGGGACGAAAGCACATCCCAAAGATTCTCAGTGGGGTTAAGGTCTGGACTCTTTGGTAGTAAATCCATGTGTGATAATTATGTCCCATTCTCCCTGAAGCACTTGAATCCTGTCATTGTCATCTTGAAAAAAGATCCCAAGTAAACTTTTCAGATCAATGGTCCCACAATGGTGGAATGAGCTCCCTAACTCTACTCACTCACCAACCTTACTCTCAGAATTTAAAAAAAACTGTTGAAGACAGAACTCGTCCGCAACTTCATAAGATAAAACAAAAAAAACAAAACAATCTCCCTTATTTGACTCTATATATCTATTTGTACTCTACTTGTCACATGAAACAAGAATTTCAACTTCTCATGCCACATGGCTTCAAATGTTTTCTCCCTGACTTACACTAAAGCATCTGCCAAATAACAAATTAGCCATAAATTAAAATTTACATTTACTGGCTAAGCAATTAAACCATAATACATCATAATAATAATCATAATGGTCAAAAATACCTTCAGCAATGAGATGGCAACAGCAGTGAGTATGGTGTTCTGGACTCTTAGCATCTTACCTGCTTGGCGAACAGGAAATTCCACCTGCTCAGACACAATGATCTGAAGCAGGGTTGGAGCAAAGTTGATGATCTTGTAGGACTGAAACACAGAGCAGACTTGGTGAGATACAACCAGAAAAGGACATGGTAACAATCGGTTTCCTGGGTATAGTCAGACCTGCAGCTGCATTTTCCATTTATGTATGCATAACCTGATAAAAGGAAAATCTATATATTTTCATGCACAAGATAAAAATGTGTTCAGTGGTTCCATTGTTACAACATATAAGACACCTATTACAATACTTATTCTGCATCCTCTAATAGTAACAGTGGGTCTTTTTAATGAGTGCTGTCTACAGACTACAATAATTACAGACTCCAAAGAAGAGACATAACAAACAGAACTGAAGAACTACAAGGAGCTTCAAGACCAGAAGTACAGATTATTTACAGGCAAACTTGGTGCTTTTTTACAGATACATATTATTCAATTCAGTGCCATCTAATCATATCTGGTCATATATAGAAAATACAGAATATAAATTAATAAATACAATAATCAAACTATTTTCCATGCCATAATTGATCATAATGGAACTGTTAAATGACATGGTAATAACGAAAAATGTAAAAATGTCCAAACTGAAGAGAGATTTAGGTGTCAAACTGCTATGTAAACTTAGGGTTCTATGCGATATTTTTAAATTACACTTTCCGGCACCGGTGGAAACAAATGATGCTGCAATAAATCAGATTTTTATAAATGTAATTTTTTTGTTGGATGTTTTTGTTTACGACTGACTGTTTGTTTTAGCATTTCAGTGCAACATAATCTAACATCCGTAACAGTGTTTTTTATGAACTCCAGCGTTGACATGAGAAAGTTAGGGTACCACTGGTGCTGATGGGTCGTGATGATGATGATGATGATGCTGATGATGAGACTCCCATTGTTCTCCGCTGCCTGACTCAGTGTGGGGAACACTTTGGTCAAACTGTTGAACACAGGCCTGATATAAATGGCCAAACCAGGGTTGAGGATTCCCCGAGCACGATCACCAACACACGACCTGCCCTCGTCCACAAACACCGTACTTGTCCAGGATGCCCCTCCACCCCTCGCCCCAAGCTCCCTCGCCGAAAAAACAACCAACCAAAACAAAAACCAACCAACTACTTTAGCTCACCCACCTGATTGAGTTCATTCTCCGCCGCTATCCTCAGATTAGGGTCGATCGTCCCCTTCAGAGCTTGGATTATCCGGTTGGGATCCATATGTGATCAGTTCCGCGGTTCTTTCTGTGGTTTTACGATCACATACATGTAGCGTTAGCTAACGTTCCTGCTCTAAATTCAACCAAGCGTTATGGATCTCCTGCGCAGTGGCCCGATCAGCGACAAACATCCGTTTTACAAACAAAACTTCCGCTCACTGCTTTCAAAATAAAAGGCTCATCAGCAGACTCGTCATAAACATGCTTTGACGAGCTCTGGTGCGTTTATCTTGAAGGCACAATCACTGCTCAGTCTGTCAGACTTTTACTAGCTGTGCAGAAGCCTGCCCCGTTTTACCGGCAACCAGCTGTCGGTGGACGTAAAGCAAAGCAAACAAGACAATTTACGGTTTTCCTGCTCTTCCTCGCTATGGTCATACACGGTGCTACGTTGGAGACTTTGCTGCCATCTCGAGTGCTGGCGCGGTACTGCAGGCTCTGATGTGACGATGAGGAAAAACGTAGTGATTCAGTTTAAACTTAAGGGTTTAATATTCAGAAACAACGACTTAAATGATCCGATATATTCTCACATATTTATCCGTCTCTATTTTCTTGGTTTATTTCAGGCTACTTATTATTTCATTTGTAAAGTTCCTTAAGTTATTTTAAATTTAAAAAAAAAAGTATAAGTATATAATGTCCTTTTTTCTTTTATTACAGAATGACACTTTTTAAATAAAAAAAAACATCCAAAAATACTACAAAGGGCCCACTGTGGACCGTGGTGTGACATCAGTTTGTATTCTCCCAATCTCCCTTTTTTCCCTTTGTTTTTAGTATAGAGCATCTCTCACCAAAACAACCACAACACTTTACACTGATGACGTATTTTCCTATAACTTCGTTGTTGGGGACGCACTTGTGTTTGCACTAGTAAAGAGACAGTCAAATGTGTCCAAGACCACCTCGGCAAGTGGTTTGAGTAGCTGGATCACAATTAGTTTTGGTGGCTGTTTACACTTGTATTTAGCACTGTCAACTTGTGACCCAATTGCCTACGTGACATCTTAATCCCAGATGTAAACCAGCCTGGATGATATTTAGACAGAACAGCTGGGTACTTCTGGTGGTCCCTGATGTCTTAAAGTGGCCTGATCTTGTGGGTAAGTTAGAAGCGCCACCAAGTGACCATCCAGATTTCAACGGTGTTCACTGGCCTCATGCTGGCGCCAGTGATTAGGACAACTGCTTCCCAAGCAGTAAGTGTAGTCTTATTCAAGTATGTTGTGACCAAATTGTACAGAAAGCCAAGCATAAATTTGAAGATATTTTATTGAGTGAGTTTTTCCAAGTAGGCTGTATTTTAAACTGAACATGTTTTGACAGATGACAGCAGGGTGAGGAGAGTACTCACTAATGCAGTTGTTGGTAGCAGTTGGGGAGGAGAACACTAAATGGGTGAGGTCCCCAGAAAGTAATGGAGAAGGCTGAGGCAGAGAAAGACTGAGGACAGGTGCTCGGGAGTAGACCTGATTGGAAACCAGTAGATAACTTGGGGAATGGACCAGAGACAGAATCCTGGTCTAGAATAAGATATAGAGCAAAGTCAAATACCAGGCAGTCACATTTGAGCCAAGCAGACCAGGCAGACAGACAAAATTCAGTAATTCAGCCAGGTCAGATATCAGAGAGGGAGACATTGCATAGTCTGAATCCAAAATGGCGTGTTCAGGGACAATCAGATGGCTTGAGAACTCAACACAGTGCGAAGAGACTGTGTGGCACTGAGTAAACTGTGGCTGAGGCTTAAGTACGGCATACAGGCAGGATACTTGGCAAGAAACTAAAAGAAACTAAGCTTAGGGGAGGTAGAACAAACCGACTGCCAGGGTTGATCTAAAACCCAGAGGAGAGTAGATAGTGACGAACAAAAACTAAAACTCGATCATGACACTAGATTCAAACAAACCCCAGTCCAATTATGCATTCCCCTCGAGAACCACTTTGATTTGATTTTTTTTTGCTAGTTACTCATATAGTAATAACTAATAAGTGCTAGTGTGCCCTCGGAAAATTCAGAATTCAGGAATTACAGAACACCAGTGGCAAAACTTTGACATGTCCCATCTGCTGACATGCAGGGGTTTTATGACCTACTATATACTGCCAACACACACAAGAAATCAACTGAAACATTTTGGCTGTCATGTCATCTTTGTAGAAACCATAGTATGGTACAGACATTCATGACACTTAGGATGAATCCTACGGACTTTGATTATCCCCTGACCTTTCCTCTAATACCACCAGTATATAAAACTAGACAGATTCCACTAACATTTTGTACACAAAATGAATTCGAGAACCATTATTAAGTGGATGTTAACATTTGTGCAGTACTTTACTACAAATATCGCAGAATGTCAGCATTTTGTCTTTAATGCTAATGAGCCCATGTCTACATGTTGAACAAAGATGTACATAACAGTAAACAGGCACACACGTCATTTAAATATGCCTATGTGAAGAAAATGGTCTAAAGCTAAGTGTATCTCTAGAGGAAGCTGTGTGAAGTCTGATAAGCATCCCCAGGTGATGTCACTTAAATCATCATCAGTTGGGAGTCCACAAAATGGAAAAGTAAAAAGATCTGGGGGCGTGGAGTTAGGAAAAAAAAGAAAAAAAGAAAAAGTGAGCTGGTCAAACCTTTTTACCCGCTACTCATCTCTGCAGTAAAAGATTAACGATACATTAGGTACCACTGGCGCCTGAATCTGTGACCAAACTGCATGAACAGGAATGGTTATAGAGGAAGACAGACCTATTTCAGTTCGTTCATATGGACACCCGACTATAGTTTTAAGTCAGACTGGAAAGGCTGTAAACCTGCCCTTTAACCTGGCCATAGGTAGCTTGTTAGTTAGCATTTAGCTCAAAGGCCTGAAACTAGACTAAGCACTCTGCTCATCACATGACAGAACTGCCTTCTTATGAAGTTCTGAAACCAGACCTCATCACAGTTGTAGTGTTTTTAACTGTACAACCCCATCACAAAGGAACACGTGTAAACCCTACAGCTCAGTACCTTCAGAGTTTTAGCTAAATAAATACACTGTGTTGTAGATGCAGGTACATCTGTTATTTAATAAATAAATAAAAAGCATGACAAATGAAGATGAAGCACCCAAACTTCACTGCTCATCTTTTATTCAACATTAGGCACATCAAGGGAACACTTTCATCTCTCCACAGTAGTCTGTTAGTGCAACAATTCGGCCTCAAGTGTTTGACACTGTACCCACCACCCAGAACACAATCTTTCTATTCTTTAGCTTTGTGTCCACACATAATGTGGGACTGAATGCATAGGAGCAAGCAAAGTGCTGATAGTATTCACTTTTCAGTAAGTCATTCAGCTAATTAGCTGTTTAACATGTGCTCAGTCATCCAGAGCCATTCAGAAAACAAAAAGGCACAAGTTCATTACATTGCTTTAGAGTTCTCACTGAAATCAGTGACCTGTGGACTGAACAGCTGGTACTCTATGCTTTACAGCAAGATGACATGTAATCAAAGTCAAGCTGGACTAGTCATGTCACATGGAAGACTGCCATCTTAACTACACATTCATGGGGGAAATCAGATTCATTTGGTAGATATCAAGTAGTCACATTGCCTATGTAGATAATGGCTGTAAATACACATACCATTTGGCCACTGATGCACCTCATGGTATGAGGGTGCTTCATGGTAAAAAGGGCACTGGCATGCAGTCTGACCACAATACTGAAATGTCAGTTTGCTTAGCACTCATTGGTGATTCAACAGTCCAGACAATGGGAGAAGTGGGCTGATTAGCTGACAGCAGCTCAGTCCTGGTACAGCAGGAAGCCAGAGAAGGTGCTATACTTCCAAGTGCTACCATAAATGGCACCACGATGCAACCGGAGCCAAACCTGGTCTCCTTGGAAGAGAGGCAGGATGGCATGGTTGCTGGCCGTTTCGTGATCTGGAGCTCCGTCATTGGCATATGCCGACACCATCACATCTTCATTGCGCATGAGGTTGATGTAGAGTGGCACGTTGATGGCAAGCTTCAAGATATGGAAGATGAAGACGTAGGTTCCGTTGACAGGGCAGGTGAAGCGGCCAATGTGGGTGTCATACATCTCTCCCAGATTGCTGTGCAGCTGGTCAAACACAATGGGCTGATCCAGGTTACCCGGTGCAAAGTTGGCAGTGCGAGAGGCAGTGAAGGCCACTCGCAGTGGCTGGGACAGTGGGTAGAGCTGCATGGGAAGCAGGGCGGCGTGGTGGTGACTATGGGGAGTTAGTGGGACCTCCACAGTGGAGACCGACAGCGAATCCCCATGGCCCGAGTCCACAATTGTGAAGGCTCCCTCCCGGTCTGGGCTGCTCACCTGGGAAGAGTCGCTCCAGGCCACTGCAGAGTCGGCACAGAAAGTCAAGTTGAGAGAAAACATTTTCTCTGCCAGCTACCAAGGCTGGGTACTGAAACTCAAATACTTAAAACTTTTAGTAAGACAATACCCATCTGTCCTAGCAACTGTCACACCTTCAGCAGGTCTTTGTGTAAAAATTGTAAGCTTTTACACAAATTGTCTGCAACCTTAGAGTTACAGCTTGTATTCTTACCACTGGAGCTATGCCTTCCGCCTCCACGTCTGTAGCTATGTTGGTATCCAGACTCCTGAGAAAATACCAGAGAAAATGTAAAATACATGCAGACACAAAAACCACAACAAACATTTAAAAAAACCAACAAGACAGCACTTGACACCCTATAAGCATACTGACTGACTGTCTTGGCTTGTGCCTACTTGTTTGCTGTATGACCTTTTAGCACACCGGTCTTTGTCTTGTGTAACGTGGCAAAGCCTACGGTCTAATGTGGAGATAATAGGCTGCAAAATAAGCTACACACTGTTGCAGTCCACGAGGAGAAAATGACAGATGGCTTTCATACGGTAAGCATCTGCTGTTTGTTGTCTTTTGTCTTCTGCATACAATGTGACTACGTCACTTCCGTTTTCTACTATTTTATTTTCTGTACACGTGCAGATGTGTAAAAAAAAGAAAAAAATCTAAATAAATCAGATTAACAGGTATACATGCATGAAGACATTGATGTATTGGGGAGAAATCCAGATGTCTTTATCCGATTTCTCATAATCAGATAAATGCTGTTATTTGATAAAGCCAATCAGATTATGCCGTTTATCCGATCACTTAATCTGATAACTCCAGAAATTGGATAATCAGATTTTTAGTGTGCATGTAAACTGCAGGCCTACCGTTACATTTTGATAATGTGTGTTTAGGTGATGACCACAAGACCTTCTCCTTCAAAAATTTTCAGCACCACAGTTAATCTTGCTCATTTTAAAGAATCATCAACAAAGTAGCTTTAGCTTTGATGTGGGTGGCTGTGACTCAGTTAGTGGGGAAGTCATCTATGAACACTTGGGTTGATGGTTTGATTCCTAGTTTCTGACCACATGTCAAGTGGAGACTTTCCTCAGGGAGATTAAGTATTCCAACAAGACTCAGGTACCTCAACAGGATTAAAAACAAACTTCAGTCAACATGTAACAGCTTACACTTCTCTGCAGCACAGACTGGTAAGAATTAAGAATCAATACAAATAGTCTTTGGGAAAAAAAAAAAACTTGCTCTAGACTGCACCTAACCTCAGACTGGGGTGATTGACCTTTCAGTATGACAGTGACCTGAAGCAAACAGCCCAGACAACAATGGAGTGACTTCAGTCTGACCTGTCTGTTCTTGAGTGACCCAGTCAAAGTCAAGACTTAAACCCTAAATAACAGGGGTCACCTACTAGTTTTCTGAACTTAGAAATGAAACTTCATATACTAAATCAGTAATCAGAGCCAACAAGGCCACTACATTACATGGAGATTTACTCACTCTAGAAGGATAGAGGAGAGGACCCAAGTCCCTGAGATGAGTCTGGGGGATGTAGGATCCTCCTGAAGAACAGAAATCTGTGTTAAGGTTCAGAAGTAAGTCAACAGGATTAAGTCTCTTTGCAGCACCAAACATCAGGCAGCATGTAACAGACTACAATATTCATTTTATCTTGAACAGATGCCTATCACAAAATTAGAGGGAAACGCAGGAGTGGTGAAAAACCCAAAAGGAGAAAAAAGAAAAGCTGAGGATAGATACCTCGATGCCAACCAGAAGAGCGAAAGGTTTGTGCCAGTCCCTTGCCGCCACGTGCCATACCTCTCACAGATCCTCTGGTGTAGTACGGCTGACCTGGTCGCCCTGTGCTTCCACCTGACTGGTCAGGGGACAGAAAAATCTGCCCACCATTACCCACAGTGCAATCCGACTGGTACACTAGAAAGATAATGCAGGACATGAGTCCAAACTGCTGACCCTTCAGTCTGAGAGTTGAGAGAAAGGTAGAGGAAAAAAAAAATTGAGCAAATACCTGGCTGTTCATCTTCTGAGGGAGCAAACTCAGGCGGTGTTTGGGTACTCGCAGTGCTGTACCTGGGCTCAGAGAAAACTGGGGATTCTGGCTTGTAGTTCAGTTCCCCATTCTGGGGTAAGGAAGAACTCACCTTGAACACCTACAGTGAGAAGGAAATGATCAAAGCAACTTGCAGAAAATGTGCAAGACCCCATTTGAGAGAAAGAAAATGTGATCAGACTTTAATATTGCTGAAAACAGCAGGTTTTTGCTAAAAATCTAGATGGCAAATTCCTTCTATATAAAGTGTGAAGCTGTGTTGCTTTTGTTTGTTTTTTTCAAATTGCATTCAGCATCTGCTGCCAGAGTTTTGTTGGAGTATTGCTGAATTAATCACCACCGTTACGAGCAAAAGCCAGTTGTGCAGTTGATCCATGTTGCACAGCAATTTTTTCTTCTTCCCCTTCTTCACTTTACTGTACTGGCAAACTAGTGGCAGACTTTTACAGTAGGAATCAAACTATTGGGGCAAAATTACAAAAACAGAATGATGCAAAAATAAGACTTACTGACTGGATGCTCTGAAATTGTGCAGAGGTCAGTGTTCTCCTGGTAGGGGGTGTAGAGAAAGTCTGGCCCTGAGGCGGGGTGGAGATGCAAGATGCCACCCCATTACATGGGGACTGCTTCCCTGACTCTGTTACTGGCGTCTGGAACACAAAAAGGTTAGAAAGGTATGGTTAAAAGAAAGTCTACCACATTTCACAGCAGCTGATGATGTCTGTTGACTTCTGAACGGGATCAATTACACGAGGATGCCTCTCCTCCTCCAGGCTGATGGAGATGGTCGACTCCCTGCGGTACAGAGACGGTGAGGAAAACCCCTTTCTTTCAGCTGAGTGACTGGGCTCCTGCAGAGATAAGAAAACTTGATGAGCCACTTAGAGTTGTGGGGTTTCAAAAAACACATTGCATGTCATAGCAAACATGCTACTTCTTACATTAGGTAGGTCCTTTGAGCTAAGCTCCAGGTCACACATCTCCATGCACTGGTCCCCACTAGTCAGACTGACTCTGTGCTCCATATGCCTGCTAGGCAGTGGGGTGGACTGAGTAGGGGATGAGGATGAAGTGTTGACAAGTTCAAGTGATTTCCATTTAAGTCACGATTAACTTATCAGATAAAAAAAAAAACTAAATAAAAGCTTACATGCATTAAGGTGGGCAGGCCCTCTGCTGGACTTCTCAAGTCTCTCTGAGCTGGTTAGATGTGGGGGGAAAAGTTAAATCAGAAAATTACATATATTTTCATATTATTTTTCATATTTTGATGAATTAGGTTTTTGTTAAACACCTAAAAAGAGAAATAGCCTATATTTCCAAAGATACAAGAGATACCACAGAGTGCTTGAAAGTAAACTTAAATCTGCAAGTGAAAATTCTTATTGTGGAGAGTTGCTGTAAATGCATTCTGAAGATAAACATATCCACAACTAGCAAGATGGGAAACACTACACTTGATGGGGACAAAAGATAGAAGGTAACTTGTATCTACTCTGATGGATAATCAAAGAGACTAGCATCTGAGAAAATTCAACAATGGATTGCTCTGGGGCAAAACTGCCATGAAGAGTTTTGAGAAAAGTCTAGGGGTGTCACTCTAAGCTAAAGCTAAGCCTTCTCAGTCAGGGAGAAAATTGACACCTTTGAACTGTAGTGCTGGAAAAGAATCCTGCGTTTGCCTTGGACAGACCAGAAAAAAACACCTTGCAGCAAATAAAACCAAAAAAAGTCACTGGAAGTGCAAATAACACAGCTTCGACCCTGCTCCTTTGGACACGTCATGCAGCCAGAACAGTCAGGGACATCATGCTAGGCAAAAGGGAAGGTCAGTGCAGTAGAGGTAGGCCTACTGCATGGATTCACACAATCACCAGTGCCACGTTCAAGCCTCGTCTAGTCGTCTGCCAGCCAGCTAACTATCCAAGGAGTCAGCATGAGTCCAAAACACCTTGATTGCACCCAACAGCTACATCTGAAACGCTGTGCAGAGCATAGCAATTGGTAGTAGAACCTAACAGAGCAGGGAGAGGGAGGGCTGGGCAGAGCAGAGTGGGTTGGGTCTCATACTAGGGTGAGACTAGGTTGTACATAATAGCTTTAAGCATTAAATTTACTACTTGCTCAAGCAAGCAATCTCGATAACAATTTCAAATCCATTTCTATGTTCAATGAGAGAACATTTACTGATTAAGACCATGTGGTACGATTTAAAGCTAGTAAGTGGACCTTCAGTTGGGACTGCTGAAAGTTTACACAGCTTTCTGACTTTCAAGTTACCCAGAGGAGAGGGAGATCCAGATGGTCGTCTCTTCAATCTAGGGTGACCATTAGTGGGGGAGCCCTCACCATCCAGGAGAGACTCCTAAAGCAGACAGCGTCATTTTAGTCATTACTGGATGGTAAAGAAGGAAAGTTCACGGGTTTGCAAACAGCCAAATTCCACCTGCATAAAACTGAAGGAGCCGTGGATCTTTGTCATGAGGTCCTCCAGGTGCTGCTTCCTTAGGATGGGGTCTTTGGGTAAGTCAGATGGAGAGCTGAAAACCTCCACAGGCATGCCCATATGAACTGCCTGTTAGGAATCACAATAGGACAGTTAACCAACTGCTTACTGTAGAGACATCAGCTCATTTTAAACGGTTTTGTACTCACCAACTTGGCATTTTGCTCGCCTTTGGCCTTCCTCTCTTTTCTCTGTGGAGAACATGATGCATTTTACTATAGTGTGGACACCATACCTTAACAGTCATCTTACAAAAAGTCTTTAATTTCCCTTCCATAGTCCATCAGCATTACATCATATTCTCTGACCAGTCAGATAAGATATTTGAAAGGACCTGAGTTTAATAAGTGGATTTTACTTTACTTTAGTACAGGATATATTCTGTACCCACACAAGTAAAGACCCATTTCTGATAAGCTGGAAACCACAATTGTAGACTGATCACTTAAGAATCTTGTCAACAACTTTTCATACAAACTGAATCAAGTAGATGTGAACAGAATTTGATAAACTGCTCAAGACTTCCTATAATTGAGGGTTCAACAATTTAGTGGATTTAGGATGGTGGTTACTAGGGTTGTAATGGTACTAAAATATATACATTTGCATATATATATTCTTATGTTGGGGTTCTGTCTACCAGAATCCTATCCCCCACCCAACCTGGTAGCTGCATATTGCAGACATCCCACATCTCTTGCAGTGGAGTTTCATTCATATTATGCCCAAAATGATACAATATCATGGAAATCTGTTATTTCTTGTTGTAAGGGGTCCTAACTCTTGCCATTGTGCGCAGACTTTGTGTAAACAAGTAACATTCTGTGGGGGCATAGTATAATGTCTGTCAGCTGCTGCTTTGGTGCACTGTGTCCAGGCAGGGGCATGACGGAGTGTAGGTCATCCATGTTGTGAGGCATTCAGGGACAGCACAAAGTGTAAGTCGTCAGTGAGGTGTGAACTGAACTGTGGGTCAAAATAATCTGAACCAAACCAGTTCCCACAGCATTTGATGATATCCTCACCTGTTTGCAGTCAGACTGTTTCTTGGTGGTGACTGAGACTTTGGGGATTAAAGTGGCAGCTCCTCTCCACGGTTTGTTGACTGCAGTCTGAGGTGAGATGGGGCCATCTGGGGACTCCATATCCCAGCAATCAGGAGGCTCCTGCTCCCTCTTGGCCTCAAAGTCCTCCTTCCAGTTCTGAGTGGAAGGAGTCTCCATGTCAGTCAGGTACAGTCTGTTGAAAGACTGCCATATCACCAACAGAGCATCAGTGGATCCTAGAGCATGCTTACAGTCACAAACAACTTATAAAAATAATAATAATAATAAAATTGACTTTGTCTTACCTCCTCAGAGACATCACCTGATTTTGACTTTAATGTGGCTGATAGGGACAAAAGAAATACAAATATGAAATTCAACATTTAGACCAGGCCAAGGTGTACAGGAATGTCACTGGTAGTTTAAGTCAGTTTAAGATTAACAGTGTTTCCACTCAACTTACTTTCACCCACACAACAGTAGCGACAGTAAATGCAAGGATGGTTTTCTTACTGCTGTGGCTGGTGGAGCTTCGTAACACCTCTGGAGTCTTGTTGGGTGGAGATGGAAGACACCTGAAGTACTTGCAATTTAACAGCCGGGTGAGCTCCTCTTTCAACAGTTTAACTGGAAAGAAAGTTCTTCATAGTACAAATCTTGAAGTCCAAATCTACCCACACAGGTTTACACAATTTCACAAGATGCGGTTTACTAGTTACTTGACTTAAATACTCAGGAAAGTTTTACATTTTGGATGGCCACCTGCTCTTATACCAAATCAAACCATCTTCATGTAGCTAATGAACTAACGTGGGCAAGATAATGGCATCAACCATCTGAATTACTTTGACATATGCAAAAAGAGGTCGAAACATCTCTATACGTATGGTTTATATACTTACATGTGGCTCCGGCCACTGGCTTGTCTCGCCCCTCTAGCAGGTCCAAGTAGACCAGAGCCGCCTGCTCCATCTGCTCCGCTAAACTACAACACAATGAAGAGAAGACAGAAAATGTCAGCAAGGAGCCCAAAACTGAAGTGCCACTCAGCTGCTGAGGCTCTTTAAATCATTAAAACCATGGCAGTGCAGTTTTTTTTAAACCAGATAACTACAAATAACAATTTGTGTTCATTTTATTATTAAGGATTTGGATTTTTTACATAATGCACTAAACCTGCATATTTCTTTCATGTTTTCAATATGAATTTCTGCCATGCCATTTTTTAAATAAGTCATTACGCTTTTCATGTTCTGACATATGTACTTTTGTGATTTTGGGTACCCACACTGTCAGAGGTGAATGTGTTATATGCTGTTCCAACTGGGCATATCTCAGCCCACAGGAAGACTTCCACAAGCTGGCCAATCAGAACAGAGGGGGAACAGGAAGGAAGCAGGGCCTTAAGGACACAGGAGCTCAAATGAGCCTTTTTAGTCTCTAAGCTTTTGCATAAAGAGGGAACATGACATGTTTTTGCACTTTGAAAATCATAATCTTGTATCAATGCTCCAGAATACAATAGAAACCCTAAATTAACATAATATGGCCACTTTAAAACGTTAGTGTGGACGTTACCTTGTTGTGCAGGTTTTCGCTTTGCTGATGTGCATTTGTGGTCTACTGTGTTTTGTGTTTGTGGTTTGCCGAGTAGGGATACACCACCAAAAGTTCAAAATCACTGCTGGAAGATCCCCCCCACAGAACTGTGGTGTTTTGACTAAAAAACTATTTGCTGTCGATGACACTCACCTTAGTCGGTTATCCCTCTTGACTCCCAGCAGGGTGGCGAGCTCACTCAGGCTGTGCAGCTGCTGGGCTGGGATGTGGGGCGCCTGGTTGTGCCCGGTGAGCAGGTCTTTCTTAACATGGTCCTGCTGCAGGCTGTGGAGCAGGTGCTGCACCTGGAGCACCGTGCTCAGACGCCTCCTCTCCACCTCCACCTTCGCCATTTGCTCCTTCTTTGCTGCCTTCTTCTGGGCTCTCAGCAACTGCAGCAGATAGTTCAAAATTTTAAAGTATGGTGTCAACTGTATCATGTATCAGGAGTTCAGTCTGAGAGCATGAGAATAAATGAGACTAAATTAAACTCTGAGAACTGCAAGTACGATGCCTGGCAAACGCCAGGAGACGCTCATCATCAGGCTACTACCAGCCATATGGTGAAGCAGGGTGGTGGCAGCATCACTGTGCAGATTAATGTGAGAAAATGGCAATATGATTGATGGAAGCTGAAGGTCAGATTAGGATATTGCAGCATTAAAGAAACCAGTTTAAAAAAAAAAAAAACTTTTTAAGTGTTATCTGACATAGTATGACTGAAGTCAAACACATCCTTGTTTTAGCTTAGTCACTGTAAAAGCTGCAGTAAATGTTCGTTATCGAGCAATCTGAGGAAATACTCATACTGTCAGCCCAGGGTGAGCTTGTTTTGTCCAACCAATGGTCCAAAACCTTCATATATGGTTGAACAATGGGGCAATAAAGAAAAACTGTATGGTGAGAGAACATTTGGTGTTTCTGCTTAAAACTGCCTCATAAAGTAATTATCAATTCATTTTAACTTCATCTTTAAAGGACATGACTGGACACAGAGTGCTGGATCAACACAATACATTCAGTGAGATAAAACTGCCCACAGTGATCCAGGAAGTGAACTTAAAAAAAATATATACATACATATATATATTTTATATAAATATATATATCTCATCTATCTCTCTCTTTCTTTAACAGATTATTATTAAATCACATTTAAACCAGCAGAAGAGCTGAAGCCCCCCACCCCCGACACACATACCCAACAGGAACTGAGACCACTAAACACTCACATTCTGAGTCAGGCCATCCAGGGTTTTGTGAAGTTCTTTTGCAAATTCCAGGTTATGCAGCACCTCATCGTACATTCCCACAGCTGCCTGGAAAACAAAGACAAATCCACAGTTTCCCCAAACACACACATTTACATTAGTGACATCACACATGTTGCCAGGTCTCACCATTTGATCCTTGTTTAATGATTCACCCTGCTCCAGCCTCTTCTTGTAGTCTTCCAGTTTCAGCTGTGGAGACACACACACACACACACACACACACACATCAGATCTTCATCCAGCTTTCAGCCCCGCTGTCCACCCCCCTCTCACCATCCCACCTTCTTCTTCTTCAAGTTGCGGACTTTATGTTTGAGGCAGATGAGGCCGTCTTCTATGTAGGTTTCGTAACCGAGGTAGGCGGTGGAGACCTCCAGCTCGAGGTGCAGGGAGCTCAGCCCGCGGGGCGAGCCCACCTTTGGGCTCCCAGCCATTACTGGGCCCTCGCAGCACTCAGGTGGGGTGGTGACGTCCAGGGTGGGCGAAGGAGAAAGCTGAACCATGTTGTTGAGCTCCACACTGGAAGAGAAGGGGGTCATGTTTAGCTGTGTACAGCTGCAGCACAGAGAAGATGCTGCGGGGGCTCAGTGTTTGGACAGAGATGGAGCTGCCAGGTTTGGGCAGCTGCCAACCCCGTGACACTGCATTTACAGCGGCCGCTCAGCAGCGCGCCGTCTCTGGATGAAGCAACTAACAACAGCTCAGAGCAAACAGAGCACGGACAGCGTCCCGGAGGCAGCATGAAAGCAGGTTTCTGGACGTGCTGCTCCGGATTTGATACATGCACACGCGCTGTGCGGGGAGTGACGTCAGTAGAAAGGGAAGTTAAGCAATTAAGGGAGTTGTGAGCAATTAAAGCTTGAGCACGAGGAGAATGATGCTGCATCAGGTCCTGATGATCCGGATACAAAGCACCATCACGGGATCCGGACTCTGGCTTCGTGTTCCACTGATTTCAACTTTTAATCGTCACATACGTCACACTTTTATGCAACAGCCCATGACAGAAAAAAAACCACAGCTGACCCACCTCGTGTCTCTGGCTCGTGCGCGTTGGGTCTCGTGAGGAGACAGAAACGGGACAACCCGGAACACAGCGAGGCCACGCCGGCGTCAGCTCTCAGCTTTATATACCCTGCCGGACACACACGGGCCCCGCCGGGGGAGACACGACCCACCCCTGACCACATCCGGTTCTGGCACCTGCCACGGAGCGCGCGCATGACCCCGAGTACAAACAGAAAAAAAAAAAAAAAAAAAATAAATCCTAATCACAATAATATTCCAACAGTGATTAAATGTTTGATTTTATGTCTACTTTTCATCGCTTCTTAATATACAGATTTAAATCTGGAGTCAGTCATCAGTCAATAGCCAATAATCACATGCTGCTGGAACCAGAGTAACTAAATACATTTACTCAAGTACAGTTTTGAGGTACCGAAGGATTTCCATTTTATGTTACTTTTACTCAACAACAAGTCAGACGGAAATGTTTTCATTTTTCCTGCATTACATTTATTTGACAGCTTTAGTTACTAGTTAGTGTTTGCAGGTGTCACCATAGTAACACAGACATTTCTTTCTTGTTAGATAAATCTGGACTCA
Source organism: Sandelia bainsii (assembly GCA_032362345.1). Classification (NCBI taxonomy): domain Eukaryota; kingdom Metazoa; phylum Chordata; class Actinopteri; order Anabantiformes; family Anabantidae; genus Sandelia; species Sandelia bainsii. Next base: position 1,420,241 of record JAUMHL010000016.1, read on the forward strand.
GGTTTTCTTAGTGGACTTTTGTACAGTACATTTTATAGTACATACTGTACTTACAGTACTTATAGTTGAGTTGAGTACTGAATCTGAAGTGATGTAGACGTGTGTAAAGTGTTTTAACCTTTGAGAATTTGTCAAAAACATCTGGATTAAACTTCTACATTTATGTTTTCACCAGCATCAAGTTCTACATTGTTTAAAATACACTTTTTCTTAGTGGAGTACTTTTACTTTTGTACTTTGAGTAACATTTAGAGGTTGAACTTTAGTACTTTTACTTGAGTAGAAAAATACAGAGTACTTCTACTTGTAATGGAGTATTTTCTTAGAAAAATACTTGTACTTTTACTTGAGTATTGAGTTTGTGTTCTTTAAACACCTCAGAGTGTGTGCGTAGTGAAGTGAACGTGTGGATTAATAAACTGCACTGATATATAAAAAGTGGAGAAGACAGTTCAAGTTGATCCATCGACTGTTTAAAAGAACAGAATGCAGAATGACCTGACCTTTGACCCCTGTCTTCAAGAGTCTTCAGTGTTGCTCTTACATGTTGCATGTTCTTTCATTTCAGTTTTGTTTGGAGGCAGGTAATCACACAGTACATCTGAGCTCAGGTTGTGTTACAGCACAGACATGTGTATACACTACACACATCTGATACTTTTATCTAACCAAACTATTTAACCAAAGGCCGCTGTGGAAATATGATGCTAATATAGAGCAGCAGTATTGTGAACAGCTGCAGAACTAGAATGAATAATGAAAGGAAAAGTCCTCACAGCCCTCTGAATCTGTGGAAAGACGAGGCTTATTTCATGCTATGGTAACAGAACCGGTTGGAGCTTCCTGGTAGCTGAATGGTTCCAGTGCCCTGTAACCAGAGTGCAGTTGGTTCCAGTCCATAATAGCATTCATATTTTTACTAATATTTATAATAGTAAAAGAACTTATATATTTTTTAAGTTATATTAGAGTAAAATTGCAATGGAAATGTGCATAAGTATGATACAACAGGTACTAAAAACCTCAACTTTTAAGACTAGGCTTAAAACTTTCCTTTTTGATAAAGCTTATAGTCAGAGCTGGCTCAGGTGACTGTGAACCATCTCTTAGTTATGCTGCATTAGTCTTACTCTGCTAGGGGGCCCTTGATACACTGAGCTCCTCTCCTCCTCCATTAGGGTTTTAGGTGGTCACAGATGAATGATGAACATGTTTTCTGTGTGTTGTTGTTTTGTTTTTTAATAATGTGGTGGTTTTTCCAAACTTTGCCAGTGTAACTTTAATGTTTTGTTCAGTAAATAAAGGGAAAAAATAAAGACTACAAATAATAAAAAGCAGAGAAAGCTGTCAGTGGCTGACTGTGATCACTTGATATTATTTCTGCATCATGTCCCGCAAGAGATTCTCCTTCATGAAGGGAATAATAGTAAGTTTTTGTTGAAACAGTTTTACATATTTATTAGCAACACATTTATTATTATTACAACAAAAGTAGGGTTTCAGGGAAGGTTTAATGTAAACCAATGTTTGTTTTCTCCCACTCTTTCATATTTCTCATAGACGGAAACACTGTATATTCATGAACTGTCGTTTCTGGACACAAACACACACAGACGTGACATCTTTAACATGCTGGGTGTTTTTATTAAAATAGTCATAATAAATATCAGAACTGAGCAGTCCAACCAACACAGACGTCAAACTGTCTGTGAGGTGGCTTTGTTGCCGTGAGCATAACGTGCAGCCGCCGTAGCAGTCAGTAGCATTTCCTGTTTGAGCAGATCCACTCAGGGGTTAATACCACTCGTCACACTACACATCCACGTAACTAGTGTGTGCTAGTCTTTGCAGTGCAAACAGTTTGTACAGAACAAATCCTGGGCGAGACAGGGGAACCTGTTATTGTGACGCAGAGCTGTGGACAGTCCTGTAGGCAGCATGAAGGGTTAAAACACAGAAACACATAACATGGAAATAGTGGTTTACAGGCATGAATGTTTCCAGTTATTCCAGTTATTATCAATCATAAAATACCAGTGCTGGTTTTCAGCTGAGGATTAATATTTAAATAAATATATGAAATCAAGACATTCAAATCAACCCATGTATCACTCAGTTACAACTTGAATAGTACAAGGAACCAGGGTTGCACAAATGATCACGTTTTGTTCCCTCTCACGGATTCTTCCCTCTGGAATCCATGAGAGAAAAAGCCACAATAAATACGTCCAAGTGTGAACATGCACTAAAGAGAATATTTACAGCAACGTTTCATTTAGACACCAGCTGCAAAATCTCTCATGCAGCAATAGCTTTAAGAGACGGCAAAAAAACCTCCAAAAACAGGTAAAGCAAGAAGCCGTTCCTTCCTTGCTAAAAAATAAGGCTAATATTGTTCCAGTTGTGAGATAATTTCACATAAAGACCCAAACCAACAATGAACTAATATGTCTGTGTCCAAAAGACAAAATTAATAAAAAACAAAAAAACTAACAAACAAAACATCTAGGACAAACATCGTGTGAACACATTGTGTATCAATCCGCCTCTGAAAATAGACCCCTGCAAGTTCTTTTTCCTCCTGAATGATGTTCTTTTAAATTTAACTACAATGGCCAGTCTTGTATTTTTTGTGCTATATGTGCATCATTATTACATTATGTTTCTGTGTAGACACAGCTGGTTTGATCTTTTCATGGAATTATATGATGCTAAAAAATACAAGCTAACACCAGCCCTATGTCTTATTATATATGTGCTGCAGCTATTATTTTAAACATACACCTTAGTGGCTGCTGTGAGTTTGAACTTCCAATGTGGGAAAGAATCTGACACCTGCTGTTAACTGTTACTTTGCTTACTAACTCGTAAACCAACCAAAGATTAGCTCCTGTTATATTCCAGTGTTTACTACATCGATGTGAAGAGAAAAACATTTTGGCTTGCTTCGTTCCTCAACTCAAGATCTACAGATTTCAACCAAGTTCCCTCCGTGACAAGTAAGCAAACTTAATCCCCTGATGAAGAGAATCAGAGCCATGACGAGTGGCTGAAAGCCATGTAGAAAGCTAGTAAGAAGCTGCCGAGTAAATAGAAACCTAGTAAGTGGAAATGTGTTCAGATCATTTGGGCTGAAATGTTACTGAAATACTAAATTGGCAAAGTGCTGTGTAATTTTAAATGAATGTGACATAATGATATAAAAATAAACAGAGGACAGACACATGCACCAACACACACACATCCATGAAATAACTCACACACACACACAGAGCAGTTAAAAAAGTCATGTGGATGTCTGTAGTTTGGTAGGAATGTCCATGCAGCCACCGGTGAAGCTTCTGACACCTGAGCCACGTCACTGAGATCAGTTTTTGTGTTCATCCACAGGCTACGAGCTGAGAAGACACCCAACACAGTGACGTCCAGTGATTTCAAAGAAAGAAAGAAAGGCAAGAGCTGGGGGCTCCACAGCACTGCACTGCACCACAGAACTGAACTCCATCATCATGTCTATAATCCTCATTCCAGTGTGCCAGTCATCGCTCAGTCTCTGCCTGAGGTCGCCGCTTTCCACATCCTCTAGGCATGCAGCATGTGCGAGCAGTGGTGAGAAAAGCACAGTTGTTATCACTTAGGTTGCACCTACCAGAGCAGGAAAGGTCTGCTGCTAACACATAAAGATTTAAAAAGGTGATGGCAGTTTAAGAATCATTTCCTTCTTTGCAGGAGGCCACTGGTTCAGTTCATTCCAGAACACTATGAAAATCAAAATGCAGAAACATTAACTCAACATCGTCTTGTCTCCTGCTGCCACAAATACCCACAAGAGACCGATTGTGCATTAATCTTCTACTGACAATGATAAATAACTACTCCTTGCTGTTTGGGGGTGGGGGTGTCATGTTGTGGTTGTGAAAGATGGAATCATGACACGACTTTGGACGTGCAACCCTTTCTGGTCTAGTGAGCAGTTGTTGTAGGTAACAACCGAGCTGTTTGTGTTGAAGGAAAACTAGACGTTTGGGGTGTTTTAAATATTTACCTTCAGCAGAACCATCTGGCTGTTATCAAAGAAGGTGATTTTCATACAGTGCTGAACTTAAACCATAAGCTACCTGGAAGGCAGGATGTCTGTCTGAAAAGTGATGTTTAGTAAGTTCTGCACAATAATGTTAAGTATTTGAAATTTGTAGTTCCTGAAGTAAAACATGATAAAGAGTCTTGTGAAGCCACAGGCGAGGCTGTAATCCTGCATCCAAGCTTGTGGTTGATCCAAAGCGCTAAATTCTCATATTTTGCTTTGGTAACCAAGTGCCTCAAGAAGTTTAATGTCTAATGTCCCTGGTCTGTCCCTCTCCTCCTCCTACTCCTTCTCTCGTAATGTATCTGACCCCAGAGCACGTTAGCTGAGAGCGGGTAGGACAGGCATGTGTGCAAGTCGGTGGCGGTAGTGAAGGAGGTTTTGGAGGACAACGTGAGGCTGTCCAGTGGTTTGTCCACGGAGTCAAAGGTTGATGCCTTTCACCAGTGAGGACTCCAGTGTGATGGGGAAGTCGTGGAGCGCCTCCAGGACTCCGATAAGGCCATTGACAGATGTGCGGTCCCTGAGCAGGGCTGTGTCCTCGTACATTTGTAGGATCACTGGGCACTCCACCAGCAGGGGGAGCCACTGGGGCAGCAAGCGGTCTCTGCACAAGAGACAAGAGGATGAAATGTAACAAGATTTGGACTCAGTAGAATCAGAACAAACTAGTTTGGTGTATGACTGTAACATCTACACTGTTTCTGGATGAATATTTAGTTTAGACAAGTCCCCTGACACTGACCTGGCTCCAAGGCAGACCAGCAGCTGGAACTTCCCGTCCTTGCCGATGTTCCTGGGGGTGGAGTTGATTGCGTTGACGTAGCGAAAGAATGAATGACAGGTCATCCCTAGAGGCTCTGCGGTCTCCTGCAGGTCCCCCATCTGGTCTGCTGATTCCATGTAGGAAACAGCCTTCTCTGCAGAGGGAGGACAGGACATTTGGTGAACATCAGTCTCACTGACAGTTGGCCTCTTTTTGCACTGTCCTCTCTGTGTTGCACTAGACTGGCCTTAGACCAGCCAAACAAGTTATGAACATAAATGTGCAAAGATGGAGATTTGCAAACATTAACGTTGTTAGCATTGACTTTTCAATTTAGTTATAGTTATCGTCAGTTCAACATTCAGCTCGTAGCATGTAGCTGTAGACTTGTCATTTCATCTCGTCTTTATTCGTCATGGTGTGCTGAACAGAGATCTTGTTTTGAATTTAGTAATTAAATTAAAAAAAATTTGTCCAAAATGTTTTTGTTGCTTGTTACTGAAAGGTTTCTCCAGAAATCTCTTAGTTCTGTCTATACAGCAGCAGATGGCGCTGTAGCTCCACACTCACCCACAAAGTCCCACACAAACACAGTCTTCTGGAAGAGGCGGGCTGACTTGAAGCCGTGGTGGAAAAACTGTTCAAGAGCTGCCACCAAGCCGTTCTCTCCGCACAGCAGGACGGTCAGGCTGCCCCTCTGCACCAACACACCCAGACAAACAAACAGCAGACAAAACATGTAACTTATACACAGGAGCTAGTTATAACAAAAAGAATGCCAATTACTATTAAATCCGAAGTGCCAGAGTTTTATATTTGTGTTTCTCCTAACTGTGATTAACTATGTCACTAACCTCTTTCTCTGGCTTGTGGAAGTGTTTGACGATGTTGTTCACTGCCTCCCCGATGGCCTCTTGGATTTGGCCTGAATTTGGTTCTGGAATCAGTAAAAACAGCCACATCAATACAGAGCGATTATATTATACAGTTACTGCAGCTGCCATTGAAAGTGCTTTTATTCTGGAAGGTGTTAGCAAACTGGGTGCATCTAAAATGAATAACTTACACATGATACGATATTTTAGACTGGACAGAGCAAATCAATAAATAAGAGATTAAATAATTCTCCACTGTCTCCTGTTTTAAAATGTTCACTTTCTTGCATCAGAGTCTCAGTGTGTCTAAAATCCTGCCTACAGCCCTGAATGTTATTCCCCTGATCTGAGTGCAGCACGACTGTCCTGACAGATACTGACTGGTTCCTCGTCCAGACAGTGATGTGATGCTGATGCGTCTGGTCTGCGTTGGCGAGCGCTGCAGTGGGGGCGTCCAGCAGCCTCTCCCGGAATCCTCGTCTGCGCTGGGCACCACCAGCTCGCCGATGAGGACCCTCTCCAGGCTGCCGTCGTCTACGCCCTTACCGAGCCATCGACCACATGGGAATCTTGAAGGGACAGACAAGATTTCCCGTTTTTCTTCATGTTTAATCTTACACTTGCATTAGCTGATTGTAAAGACTGAGAATGAGTCTGCAAATACATGGTCTAGTGTTTCCTCATATGTTGTTCAGTACTATCTGACAGGAATAAAAGATGTAATCAGAGACACAGTCTCCACTCACCTGTATGTGTGTCCTGTGATCTCGTTGCGCACCACGACACAGTCCACCAGCCATTTAGCCAGGAGACCTGCGTTATCATGACCCAGCTGCACTGTGGTCAGTTTCCCCAGGTTCTGACACTAAACACAGACGCACAAACGGCAGAGACATCATCTAGTTAAAGGAAAGTCTTTGATGTTGTGTAGACGGTACACAGCCTACAAGCTACTGGTCTACAGTACCGTTACTGCTGCTGCAGACCTCCCATTAACACAAGTGCCAACTGTCCTAAATTTTCCTCATTTTTCATCTTATTGTACTGTTTAATACATGGACTCCACAGAAATGAGAAATAGTTTAATTAAATGTTTTAAAATCTTTTTCAAGGTACCTATCCCAGCATGCATTATGCTAATGTTTCTGTCACTGTAATAGTATTTAGAGTGAAGCGTGGGACTACAACTGAATTAAAAGTGGTGATCTATTCTGAAAAGGCTTCCTTGCAGATAACAGACCAACTATGACCAAGTCTAAACTAAAACAAGGCTGACCGCATGACCACAGCGCCTACTGGAGAAACAGAAAACAGTACGAGTGGAAAAGATGGTGGGTGATGGAAAAAGGGTGGTGTGGTAGAGCTGGGGTGTCCTCTAACCTTGAACAAGGCGGAGATGTGCGTGTGAGGCCTGAAAGCAGACTGAGGGAGATGGAAATACTTGTTAAGACATAATGGGAAGACAATAAAAATGGTAATGCAGCAATCACACAACCAAATCAACCCCATCACACATCGTGCAACAGACAGAGACACGTGTGAAACAGCACAAACATGCAGCTGCACAGACGTGAGAGGACACGAGCAAGTCATAGTATCTTTTATACTTGGTGTAAAGAGGCCAAAACCTTGACAAAAACATTCCCAGCATCACAGCTTGTGCATATTAATAATGCAGTAAAATAGGATCTGTCACGTGCTTTATCTGCAGGCTTTATGTTAAGATGTCTGTCAGGAAGGGGCAAATACTTTTTTACAGCACTGGATCTGTCTGGTGTCTGGCTCTGCGGGGATGTTGTATGATTAAATTGATGTTTTTAATACTCATTTTGCTTTTGAAAATAAAACGAGTGGCATGCTGTTAGCATGAATGTGAAAGAGGAGGTGAACACAGATCATGCTTAAGTGCCTGCACACCACATCCCAGTGTGTGTTCAGCGTGCAAGAGGTCAAAGGTCACACTACTCACATCGAAGGTCATCTCCAGTACGTTCTTAGGGATCTGCATGATGCCCGAGTCTCCCAGCTCTCCTGACACACACACCCAAGGGTTGGAGGTGGTCATGGCGTTGCTCAGCTTCTTGATGGGAATGATGACGACTCTGTAAGGGATCACTGTAGGGACAAACAACACGTCAGCACCTGAGCAGAGACGTAAACACTGACTCAACATAGTTTGTCTAACTGGGTCATTTTAACCATGGAATCAGACTGTAAGCAAACGCACGACAGCAGAGAGGAAACAAAAGCAGATCAGACTAGATCATCACCTGTGGGTGCAGTCAGTGCACACATGCTTGTGTGCACGGCTGCATATAGAGTGTGTGCTCATTTATCTGAATAAGAGGCTTAGCTGGTCTGTGTGTGCACACTGAGCTGAATAATACATTGCGCTGTAAGTCTTTTACAGCCAGCCACTGATCCACATTCAGCTCCACCCAAACAGCTATTGGCATCAACCAAAAGAAAATCCTGGAAATTCTTTATCTGTACAAGCTGCATCTTGTTTTACTCATTTTACTCCAAACAGAAAACATTTCACTCATCAAATATTGATGATTGACCCAAACATTTTCCATTTCGCATCAGTCCATCCTAAATAAACTTTTTCTTGATATGGTAGAGTTGTAACTAACTCCTGTGTTCATCGTCAGTGATTTTTGGACGTGTTCCTGGGTCCACGCAGTGATTTCCATTGTTTTTTAATGTAGTGTCACCTGAGGGCCTGAACATCACAACCGCTCAGTACAGTGTTTCAGCCTTGTCCTTTGCGTCCAGAGATTTCTCTGGATTCTCTGAATCTCTTTTTTATATTATGAAGAGTAGATGACGAAATCTAAAAATCCTTTGTAATTTTATGTTTTTATTCATAAGTTGTTGAGCAGGTTACCAAGCTATGTGTAGGAGTATTGTCATGTCCCTGAGCCCCAGTGAAACTAGTGAGTGCTGCAACTGGAGAGTATGATGCTGTAAAGAAACTACTGCTACTCTACTACCGATTCATTTTTTAAAATGCCAAACCGAATGGAAAACACCTGCACTGAACGTCGAACTTTAGTGTCAACATAAGCTGAGGTCAGAGGTCATGTGTGTATTTAGGGGAGAACTCACTGATGGTGGTGAAGACGCTGGTGAAGCAGAAGTAGTCGACGGCGTTGAGAGAGAGCAGGTGGAAGAGGAACTGCTCCTTCTCCTCCTCGCAGCGTAGGAAGGCGTAACGCTTGTACAGCTTCCTGTGGGCAAACCACACACAGGTCAGGTCACGTTCAAATACAGGAAAACATTTAATGTTCTAACAGATTATTTCCTTATCTACAGCCACCATCTGTAAAACACAGAGATGGTGAGTGCAAGTGACACCGATGGCTTGAGGTCATGAGAGTGGAAACACATTCAACACTTAGGAATAAGTGTTGATATAAGTTATATAGGTAGATATAAACCACACCTCCAGTCTCGTTTCATTGATTGGACTCCAGGTTTGCTAACATCTGACTCCAGCGTTTTGTGACATCAGAAGCTCATAAGAAGTGTTTCACTTACTTTTTCCAGCTTCACTCTGTATGTTTAATGTGCATTAAATAGATGAAAGATCAAGACTGTTTGTGTTTTATCAGCTTAGAAATATTGTGATAGTTAATATTTGTGGCTTTGGTGAAGATCAGATTACGTTTCACCATCAATTTGTGGCTTTATTTGACAGATAACTCTCTCACACACAGATCTGTGTGTGAGAGAGTTTGGTTCATCACAGGCGTGCTCACTTTGTTAAGGCTTGTCGGGACAGCAGCTGTTTGAGGTGCTGAGAGAGCAGCTTCTTTTCTAGGGACAGGCGGATCCAGGCTCTCGCTCGGCCCACGTCTGTCTTGATCTCCGACATACTCTTGATGTGCCTGAAGAGACAGAAAAGAGCATCATGGAAGATCATAAAAAACAGACAGACGTTCATCAGTCTGATGTCCAATGAGTGATGAACTACTATCGTTCACCTTTTGGTTCCACCAATGTCATTAACCTCTTAGTGTACTCCATGACAGCAGCACGTACCTCATGTCCTGTATGAGAGACACGTGGAGAGTTGGCAGCGATATGGAAGAATCAGACTTTCTTCTCTCAGGAACATACGACACTGTTAAGGAGAAATACATAATGATTCATGTGTTACGCTCAGAAATGTCACACAGACCAGGACATGTGTATCTGTGTGTGTTACCTGGTGACTCGGCCTGCTGCTGCTCCAGCTTCTCCTCTCGGGCCTGGTAGTGCATCAGGTGGGACCACAGGGCCGACTTCCCCTGTGAAGGAGATCAGACAAGAGTGTGTCAGAATACAAACACACACATATATTGTAACAAATGAAGAGGATTAATCAGGCAATAACCTCTTAGCCTCAATATCAAAGTGATTTAGATTTTCAGATTGGCTTTACTGTAAATCTGGTAAGTGTGTGTGCGTGCACACGCTGACCTGTTTGACCTGCAGCCCGTGGCTCCAGATCCTCTCCAGCAGGTCACACAGGCTGGCGATCAGAGTGTTCTCCTCCAGTCCCGTGATGTTGGCCTCGCCGTGACCCAGCTCCACCGCCTCCCGGCCCATCTTCTCCACCAGCATACGCTTGGTCTGAACACAGAACACAAACACATGCTGAACAATCAACTGCAGCATTGAGATCATAGTATTAAGAAGTTTTACTGGGCTTTGGGTGACGAGTTCTACGGAGCAACATGTGGAATTCTAAATATTTTGATGACACAACAAGAGATGAGAGGAGGTTCATTTACTGACTGTGCTGTATCTTACAACATTTTATTTTATTCATCTATTTCAAGAAGCTAAATTGATTCACTTATTTTGAAATAATAAAACAAGTGATTCAAGCAATAACAGGACATAAAATGGTCTGAAGTCTTAGTTAGATGTTCCCATAGCTTGCACAATAGGTTCTGACAGAAACAGATGATGATCTGTGTGTATGCGTACTACTGAATCCCAGGTTCTAAATGCGGAGGCACAGCTGTGGTTGTGTGTTTCACCTTCATGCGACACTCCTTGAGCAGCCCCTCCACAAACTTCCAGTTGGTCTGGGCGATGACAGCAGGACACAGATCGGACAGTTTGGGCTGCCGCAGGTTCTTCCCCAGGCTGCGGGCCTCCTGCATGTACTTCTGAACATCAAACACAACCAGTTAGTGGACAAACACTCAGGGCTCCACAGCTGAGCTACTGTTACTGTCAGGCATTTAATTGATTGTAGAAGATTATTATTGCATTCACAGTGTCTCACAGTGACACACACTAAGGTTTCTGTTGTTAAACCTCACTGCACACACACAATCCCACTAAAGTTAAAGCGATGTGACGACCGTTTGTTTCAATCTGACATAGATAACCTGATCTGATTTGAAGCCGCTGTGTGTCACTTCTGTTTAACCCGCTGTCATTAGAAACAGGACAATGATGCTGAGTGATCACACTGTGACAGGAATGAAAAACCCTCAGTGACCTGATTCCCTTTCATAGCATCACACTGTTGTTATTACTTTAGACTGAGGTTTTCTCACGTGAGAAGCAGTCCACTTCAAAGGAGGAGGTCCGTGTGAGGTAACAGGGAAAAGTGTGACACAGTAAAAACAAGGATGCCCCATAAAAGGATGTGTGTATACTTTGGGGTGTATTGGGAGGTAAGTAGGGTTCCCACTGAAGCCATAAATGAAGTTCTCCATGATTCTTTTTAGCACAGAAAACAAAACAAGATCCAGATTCATCAGTTGTATTTCTGATTAATTAATAGGATAATAATAATCAGCTTTATTGTCATTGATCACATTTACATGTTACAACGAAATTTGACTTATGCATTTAACACATCCCCCCTTGGGGGGAGCAGTGGGCAGCCACAGGCGGCGCCCGGGGAGCTAGTGCTAAGTGCCTTGCTCAAGGACACACCTGGTATGGGGGATGGGTTTCAATCCTGCCACTTTCTGCATCCCAGTCTGATGCTTATCCCATTGAGCTACCAGGCTGCCTAATAGTTATTTATTATTAACAATTATTATATGCTGCACGGAAAATACTATGGGCACAGTGTTTCAGTACATCTGTTTTAAAAAAGGTTCAGGTGGGAAGACTGGCTGATAGTATAAGGACTGGAGATAAGGGTGGAGGAGGTCTGTGACAGGGAGTCCACAACACAGGCAGCTCCTCCACATACCAGGCAAGATGCAGAGGCTGATTTTTTTGGCGGTTTGATAGGTGGAGGGGATGCGTTGTCCCACTCCCAAAATGCCATGGAGTTCTGCAAGACCAGACAGCCCTCCACGTGCTGAGGAAGAAGAGGAGTACAACCCTATCCGACGACCAACGGAGCGATCACCACGGGACACAGAGGCAGACCAAAGTGAACACAAACAAAAGGGAAGAAAGGAAAAGAAAGCAGAGAAGGCAGCATGCACATGAAAAAAAACACACATAAAAGACAAGTTCAAACTGAAATCAAACAAAAATATGACACTATGAGAAATACAGAGAAAATAAAGTCGTACAACAGAGGGGAAAGGGCATTCAGAGGGAAGGTTACGGGTTATAGGTGAGGAGGTTTCCTACCTCTTTCAAGTCGTTATCAAGGCTCAGGTGCTCTGATTGTTGTCGGTGGCGGTCTTTCCTTCGCTGAGCTGTCGCTGTCCTGTGAGACCACCTACAGAGAGAAAACTGTAATTAGACGACTAAATATTTTCAGCCACAGTTGCTGAGACCTGCTTCCACACGTTCACTAGTTTGATCGGTAGATTTATCAGGGAGGCTCACTTGTTGTTGGATGGTCCCGTGTTGAGCACGTCAGCCTGCAGCTTGGGGAAGAATCCCTGCACGTATTTGCCCTGTCCGATCTTCATGTCGAGCAGGTGTGGGTGGATGGCCGTGTGATCGATCTTCATCAGCCGCTGCTCAATGGCCTGAGCTGTAGAAGACACAGAATATAGCAGGTTCATTGGTACCAGGTAACAGTGGCAGTCTTTACAAGAAAATATGGGTCATGTTTAACCACTTTGTGCTAGACTTTATTAGTCTATTTTGGGACTCCAGAGTAATCTCAGTGTGTAAAGGAACCTCGGTTGAATGTGCATGACCTATGAGCCCTAAGGTGGGACTGCACGAACAATATAGCCAACGAAATGCGACCTGAAACTCTATTACAGGATAAGGAAGCCTAACATGAAATCTGTGCAGAAACACCACCAAGTTCTCTGAGGTGCCACACATGAAGAGGCATATATTGGGATTTCAGGGATACACATGCTGCCATTAATGTAACGTCTTTTCCAGGGACTTCCCGGGAAGTCAGTGAATATTGCCAAACCACATGTTACAACAGCATGGCTTCATAGACACAGAATGTGTGTGTTCGACTGGTCTGCCTGCAGTCCACATCTATCTACTATTGAAAATATATGGGGCATCATGAAGAGGAGGATCACAATGTTGACCATGGGTTGTAGTATCCTCAGTTCCCTAATTAAAAAGTTGATTAAAAAGTGTCATTAAAAGAAAACAGCAACAACAATAAGCTTCCCTGTCATGAATCTCACTGTAAATCTATGGAGACATCCTAAACATGCTTTGTGCAACATGTCTCGGAATCAGCTGAACATGAGAAAGCTCTAACAAGAGACGGTTTAATGTAAACATTCAAAGAAAGGCTCATCTTCAGCTTAGATGAATATTCAGCATATTTCAGCCTCTGCTGGATCATCTTTATTGATGTACTTTATGGAAGAGGAATAATAAATAGGTAAAATCTCCCTTAAAGAGGCTCCTTTGACATTTGAATGAACTCTTCATGAAGTTTATGTGTGCAGTGACAAAGACAGGTTGTATGTGTCTGGTCTCTGACAGCAAATTTCAGTTGCACTGTGTGAATGCAGTCAAAGAGACAGCCTTGTAAAAAGCATGATTATGCCCTGACAAACATGAACAATCACAAATACATGTAATGGTCTGTCTCTTTTAAAAATTCAACACACACACAGACACACACGTCTCGTAGCCTAATGAAGCATAATATGCTGCAACAGCTGCTCATTTGTTAAGCAGAAAACCTGGCTGGATTCCAGAGCAGGCTGCTTCCATTAGAAATCACAGAATGAGATCTGTCGACATCTCTGCATGTTTCCCTGTCTCTCTACCTTTGATCCATTCATTACTTCCTCTCTCTTCCCTGAGATCAGATTGACTCTTCCTCCTGTGTCCTTCACCTGCTTTATCTTATGTTCACGCAGCACTAGCAGCAAACACACTACATGCTTATCTGTCACCTGTCAGAATATCTTTACTAGTTGTTCAGCTGTCTGGGTTATGTTGCCCTGCTCGTGCTCTGAACTTGTTAGGTGTTGACAGAATTAATCTGACAGGAGTTGCGGGAGGGGGGGCTAGGGGCTGTTTTCTGGGTACCTTGCATGCGCCATCGCCCACAAATGAATTCACCCACAGCAATTAAAGCTGTAACATCGCTCGGCCCATTAGAATGAAACGGTGGGGATCACAGATGGACGACGTCCTCAAATATACCAATCAATCGAGAGGATTGAGCAGACGTCTCTGATGGTTCTTACAGAAGAAGGTAATGATCGGAGCTGCCAAAGCGACACTTGATACAATCTCAGTCTGTTCTATCATATACAGAAAACATATCTCTCTGATAAATCAGTCCAAAACCACTTAGTATTTCAGAAGGACGGCTATACAATATATCATTTAACATATATATTGTTTTTGAATATTGATTATTTGATTAATGATATTTTAATTTTTGGGAAAAAATAAATTCCTTTTGTGTCTTTCTATTCTGAAATAGATTGTTGTTGTAGAAAGCTGCCTTTCAAGGTGCTACTACAACTTGGGGGTTTTTGTGCCTTATCCAAGTAGACGTCAACATGTGGCCAGTAGGAGATGGGAATCAAACTGCTGCCCCTGCAGCTAGTGGACTGCAGGTACACCTCACACGTAGTGGGTGATGGTAACAACTAATGTCTAAGTAAAAACTAGTTAGTGTTCTACACCTGTTTTAATTTAGAAACACATAAATATCCACTTACTAAACACTTGCATTTAAAATACTAGGGTGTAACAGTTTTGAAAACGAGACACAAACGTCCACAGTTCCACCTCCCACATAGTAAAACTGAACCTTGGATTTGGAGAATCGTTACACCCCTGATAACTACAGTAGGGTAATGCAACCTGCTCCAGCTTTCTTCTTAATGCAAAGCATGACATCTTACCACACTCTCAGGAAGCAAATAAAATCGCTTCACATTTGATTAAACTATTAGTTATACCTGCCCTAAACTTGCCTCTTTGCTTTTCCATTTTAATGAAAATCAGTAAAGCACAAATAGACACGTATCGTTACACACTCCCTGAGTCAGTCCTGAGTGTGACCTTCTGCCTCACGCTGCACATTCAGCACCAATTAAAGGCTTAACAAAGAGAAACCCAAGCAGCTCAAATAGAGCACATAAGAAAAAAAAAAAATGGGCTGACCATGGTATCAGAGAGTGTGTGTTTTACTGTGTTGGGATGCAGAGCAGGGTTTAGTGTTCACTAGGGAGAACTGAGCTGCTTCCAGATGATAAATGAGAGACAAGAGGGGAAGCAAAGATGGAACAAGCAGAGAGCTGGATGTAGAGTGTATTTAAATTGCCCTGAATGTGCAATCCTGTCAGTCCTCAGCTAACGATTGATACACTCTGAAGGACGGACAGACAGCCATGTACAGCATGTTGATTGAGAAGCTGTCCTATGGGTTGTCTCTCTCTGTGGCTGCGCCTCTCCAAACAAGTAAAACCACATTTGAATAAATGTGAGCACTCACACTTCTCCTGGCTGAGCTTACCAGACTCCTTGAGGATGGAGCACCTCTGGTAGTTGGAGGATCGGAGGCTTGGAGCACGGACATTGTAGAGACGGGCCTTGTCAATGCGAGCGTCAAAGACGTGGAGCAGTGGCTCCTTCTCTTCCCACTGGGACATGATCTTGTTATCAATAAAGGTGGCAAACATCTGTGTCTCAATGAAGTGGGAGAGGAAGGGCAGGTAGGGCTCCGGCTGATCTGAGAGGAACGAGGCCTGGACCAGGGATAACCACAAGCAAGTAGATCAACAATTGTTAGAACAACACACCATTGTGGTGACTTGTATGAGTAAGCCTAATATATCTATAATATAACAAGTCTGTTATCATATCACAGAGCCTGAAGAAAACTATCTGATCAACAGAGAAGAGACATTCTCTGCACCTTGTCAAAGTTGTGCATCTGCTCCCTGTTGGTGAGCCAGGACTCCAGGTCTGGAGCGCTTTGGATGACAAAGGCTTCATAGTCGGCAAACATGGTGATGAAGCGGCTGGCGAACACTTCCCTAAGCTGGACGTTCAGCTTGGCATTCCTTAGCTCCTCCTCTTCAGCTGCTGTCCGACTTCCTTGTCCCTCAGTTCCCTGAGCTTTGACTCCTGCTCTCAGGGCGTCTACGTGGGCCACCGTCACCCCGGTGCGTTTAGTCAGCGCCTGCAGTCTCTCCAGTGTGGCGTTTCCCTGCAGCAGCTCTAGCACGGAGAGCTCCTCCCCTGCCAGGTTGCCGTTACGGCCATCATCCTCCAGCTGCCGGAGGGCAACGGTCTTGCGTTGCCTGCTTGGTGTGGAGGGAGTGCTGCCTGGACTAGTACGGGTCCGTGGTGGGGCCCCTGCCTTGGCAGAAATGCTGAAGCTCAGCAGAACCTCGCTGAGCTCCTGGATGAATTCAGTCTTGTTGGGGAACTGGGGGAAATCCTCTGGAAGCTCAATGTAGTGGTTATCAATGTCCACAAAACACAGGTTTGCCTGGGAAGGGGAAAGATATTAATATTACATAAGTCAGGGACAGACAATGATTCATAAAAAACAAAATGTCCAAATAACAGACAGAAGAGAAAAGTTCCTTGGGGTTGATTGAAAAAGCAGGTGTAAGGTGATTCTAGAGCTGGGAAGGTATTTTTAGGAGGCATACGATGTATGATGGGGGCTGGGACATATTGAGTATGAAGAATGTAGGTCAGTGTATGTTTGATAATACTACATTGTTGGAGATCAACCTAAATCTGATATAATGGAATTAGCATTACACCCTCATGTGGGATTAAAGCAAAACCTTTGATCTCAGCACTGCAGCTCTAAAACCACACAAAAAGGAATGAACCTGAGAAGCCAGAAAGCATTTACTGTACAGTAAATTCTACTTCATACTGAAGTGAGATCGGACCCCAGTGTGTGATGTGTTCATGAGATGATGAAAAACTCATCCAAGTGTTAGCAGTCACAAACACTGCAAAGCACCAGCTCCGAAGATCAAAGCTAAAAACAACAGACAAACATGGATGATGAAGAAGAAGATCCTCGTGAAGGAAACAGTCAGGGTTAGGGTTAGTAAAAATGCATTGTTGTGGAGCCAAAAGTAAAGAAAAGAACTAATTTAAATCCACATGTATTATTCATTTAAAAAGTTAAAGCTGCATTCATTGTTTTTGACCACTTGGGGGCAATGAAGCACACAATGTGTGCAGTTTATTATTCATACAGTACATCCAGCAGACCACAAACCAACATTATGATTCATTTGTAGCGGTTTGTTCTCCATTAACTCCTGAGAAAGCTTTAGCTGCTAACTGTTTGACTTTCTAGTTGTTAGCTGCTTAATGTATTGGTCAGCTGCTAAGTGTTGGGGAAGCATACAGAGGGCTACATGTCACGGTCTACACAGCTCCCTCGCCCCTCAATAAAGTGGAGCTTCACAACGTGTCTGACTTGCTGTTTATTACATGTGTGAATGCACAATTCCACACAATGTCTCGAGCCAATTGTCCTGACATTATCCGGAGTTTATATGTGAAAAAGGCTTTGAAAAAGCAGGTAAAGAAAGTGGAAAAAGACCAAATAAATGAGCTTTAAGAGGTTTAAAGCTCCATATATCTAATTGGAACTGTACAGCGTGGTATTTCTCTGTGGGTTGACTACTGTCATATTAACCATAGTCATTTGATTCATCATTAGTATGAAAATGAGTGGTGCAGTTCTTTGTGTGCTTCTGCTTGTGGTCTTCATTTATTCACCAGATACGTCAAAGTCATCCCTCAACACAAAGCTGGAACCAGTACGCTCATACTGTTTTACACTACATCTGCAGTAAAGGCTTGGCAGAGCGTCATCAGGAAAGAAAACCACCATCTGTGAATTCCAATGGCAAAAAATTTGCAACCGAATATTAGAACAATTTGACAATTGAATGTTGTGACAGTTTGTCCAAACACTTCTGTGTCCCTAAAATTAGGGGTATAAGATGGCATACAGAGCCAAAATGATGAAAACTGTCTCATTGGCCAAATATATAATTATGTATGTAAGTTTATAATGTTCTCTTATTCTATCTCCATGACTGTCAAATGCCCTACTCAGACTAGGGCTTCGACATTTTTTGGTACATAATTTCTGTAAAATTATTCTTTACCTCTGTCACAGTATGGATCTGCATTCACACATTTTTGAGAGCTGTACAGTTGAACTGCTGTGCAGTTTAGCCTCTGTAAGATAGGAGAATGTGAGACCGTCCACTAAGTTGGGACTTGATGAAGGAACTCAAGCAAGTCTGCCCTACTTTGGACTTAGGGTTAGGCCCATTAAGAAAAATATGTCAAAAGAATCATAACAGTGTGTAATCTTGTCTATCATTTGACATCAGATTAAAGAAAAAATGTCAAAGAAACCAACAAGTCTGGCATTAATTCACTAATTACATCCAAAGTTTCCTCTCTCTCATCATGTTCTCTCTGCTTTGCTTTAAGCAGTTCTTTCATCATCAGCCCATTTCTAGGTCACCGACCCTTTCAAAGGATTATTCACAAACACAGGGAGATTCTTCAGACTTGGGGGGCGAGTGAGCCCCGTGTGGGGGAGGAGTAGGGGAGTATAAGCAGACAGGTTTGTGGGTGCTCCCCAGCAGCGTCCTGTGCTGGCTGGGATAATTAGCATTAATGAGCGCTGGGATTCAGGGGGGATGTAAGCAAAGACGGAAGCCAGCGAGCCTAGATGTTCCTCTTTACAGGGTCTTATGTTTCCTTAACACATGAATATGCGCAGTGTAACCCTGCATAGACCAAAATACTGGCTTAAATCCAGTGCCCATGCAACTACTCACTGTCTGAAGAGTACTGCGGTTAAAAGGAAAAGGCAAGAAAAATGGAGAGGCAAAGACGATTCTGTTAAGATTCCTTGCCTTGAGTGAATTTGTAGGTGAACAATTCGTAATTCTCTTTCCAATCGTGTGGGTGAATGTGTGTAAACGTGTTTGTGTGCAAGTGTGCGGCTAAACAAGTGAAAGGAGGTTGTTTAAAAAGAAATGGGTTTTCTGTCATTTCCTGTCTGAATAGGAGCCAGGTTGTCTGCCTGTGTGTGTGTGTGAGTACAGTGCTATTGTTCAGCATTGGCCTTGGAAAAAGTAGCACTGAGCCCTGACTGCAAACTGCTGCAGCTTGTTCATGCACACACTTACAATACTTGTTTCACTATAATTGTGGGAGGCTTCTGTTGTAGCACAAACTCTCACCAAACCTTACCTGAGCCTAAATGTAAACCTTACTCCAATCTGAGGTATTAAACCTTGAGTACCAAGTCCACAGTCCCATTGTAAAAACCCAAACTCATAAGATCTTTCACACGTGGAGTTCTTAACAATGGGTTGACGCGAACGCCTGGGAAAGCCCAAAGCTCATATTGTGTTAAAGCATTAACACAAGGCTTACCCAGTGTCCTAACTGAAGATCCAACCCTGATTGAAAACCCTGGCATTATGACAACAGTCGCAACATTTATACAGATGGTGGGAAAATCCAAATAAATGACTGTTTAAACATGAGAAAAGCAGGTGTTTCCAAGGGCTCACTCAATCTTTTGTGTACTTTGTAAATTTACTTAGTTACTTTCCACCTCTGGTTTTAATCAGAGACTAGGTGAACAGAAAAAATTACAAATTCAGAATCAGATATTGCTTACTTTCCCTTAGTGGACATTTTTACCTGCCAAACATACAACTACTACCACACAGGATGACTACATACCTCCTGAGGAAGCTCTAGTTTAGAGCGATCAGTGCCCTCCTTCGACTGCAGGCCCATCAGGTAGGGAACAGGAGCATCCAGGAAGTGGAGGAGGGAGGCTGGCAAAATAGGAACATAGACGTGCTGCCACTGGAAGGGAAACAGCAGGGTGGTGAGGCCCTCTGCAACCGTCATCAACCGCTGGTAGTCTGAGGGAGGGCGAAAGAACGATGATCGGATCTAAATCAACAACTTCTCTGGTATTGTGTTGTTAGAAGGAGAAACACTTCACAAAATCCATGGAGAAAAGCAACAGTTTATGACCGTGCCCCGGCTTGAAGGGCTCTTTAAGGTCAAAACCATGAAACTTGAATCACAACGATACCTCTGATAACTCAACGGGTGCAAAGCAAAATGAAAGGTCATGACAGCTACTTTGTCTGATTCTGATAAAAGAGGTGAGCGATTAGATATTTTAACTGTAGTTTCCAGAGTTTTCAAACTGCATTAAAATCAGCGTCATAATTAAAGGTCAACGTTTAAATATCTGATTTACATTTTTATGCAACTTTGTGTTTTTGTGCACTTGTCAATATCCTGTTTATTGCTCTTGGTGACATCTGTTTATGTGAAACAAATCAGTGTTACTGCATTTACCACAGACAGAAAAGGTAAGAAGTACAAGCAAAGCAGGTACATGAGCCCACCAACAACAATTTACACAGATTTAAACAGATCTCTTTGCTTATACAGCTTCATCTGAATTAAACTTTCACCCGTTTGTCCTGCTGCGTCTACCTGTGCATATGCACAAAGGGCATGGCACCAAAATACACAGACAAGCAAAAGGAATGTGAAGATTAAATTAAAAATCTAATGTCATGTAACTGGCCATTTTAAATTTAATGTGTGTGCACCTCTGCCCGGGACCTGATGTTATCTGTAGGCATATACCCTTTGACTAACTCATAATACTTCGTCTTCATTGTTGGTTTGGTTCTGCACATTGGATTTAATGATTGTTAAAAAAAAAGAAAAAGGAATTTATCTATTAGAACACATATGTCTGTGAAGATTCTCAGTCATCCAGGTCATGGTTATCCCAAAAAAGGTTATTCAGTTGCCACTGAATAACCTTAGAACACATACTATAAATGTGTGTCGCATGTACAATAGCATAACATGAATGAGTGATTAAAACTAGACACAGCTAAGCAAGGGCAATGAATATTCAGATTATTATATAAAGATCCTGTGTGAAGTTGTATATGAAGGTTTAGGAGTAAGTATATTGTGAGACTATAATGTGTAAATATGGACTTGACTCAAGTGATTCAAATTGAATCTGAGAGTGAGTTAAGCTTAATAACATGAGGAATTAGAATTCTGATTGAAAATTTTCAATCATATTTCTGTGTATTGCCTCTCTTGTTCCCTAAAACAGATTAAGGCCAGTGGTTTTAGGATGCCTTTGGTAATGAGTTCAGCAGATGTTATTATGATGGCCAGAGTGAAAAATCTGCGTGACCACCAGGAAAAAACAAAACAAAACAGAGAGTTATACCATTTTATGCTCCGCTATTCTGACCTTCGCCTCTCTGTTATTCCTTTTCATTCCATCTAGTACAGTATGTGTCCTCCTGTCTGTACGTGCACATATAGAATTTGAGCACTTTCACCACAGAGCCCACTGATTTATTATATATTCAATTAGCAAGAAGCAGCTGCTCTGCTTGTTCTCTCCTTGGCATGTGTGTGTGTGTGTGTGTGTGTGTGTGTACGCACGCTTCAGCCCTTTGTATGAACAGCAGTTCCATTGATGTAGAGGCTGAGTAAAAGGGTAAAATACTATAATAAAAGAAAATCAATCAGTGGTTTTAAAGGGCCAAAGAACAAAGTCATTAGGCTCTTGTCTGTTTCAAATGGAGAAGCAAATGGTTCTAATTTTTTCTATTTGTCATCTAGAGGCCAGTACAGTAATCAGGGGTGATTAGAGCAAAGGAGCAAGCTGGGACAGGACAAAAGTGAGTGTGTGTAATTTAACTGTAGCTCTTTGTTTGGTGCCATAACTAAATTCCAAGATTCTTTACGCAACTTTCTCTTTCTGTGCATCATGTTTTGTAGCAACTTGTTTTAATTCCTTACTCGGGTGTGATCTCATCCCTAACAATCTGCGTGCACTGAACATCCTCTTTCATCCAGCTGCACTTATCTTACTCGGTTACGTGCAAACATGGCAGAATAATCGAGTCAGAGTTCTCTGGAAGAAATCTACCTGGGGAAATCGGGTTTCTCTAATTCCCTACCCTGATTACGGTAACCAGGTTTCTCATTTACATGACCCGGTTACTTGAGTGAATGTAAACGCACATAATTATGCTGCCCTAAAATGAACATAATGTTATTTATGTCACAAGACAGCAAGTCCACGTATTTTGATATGGGTGTCAGTAATGCAGATGTTTGCTCCTTGAATGACAGCTGTCAAAAACCACCCCTGCGTGCTCCATTAAAACACCTTTCAGTTTCAGTTATGTAACAGCAGCAGAAAAAGAAGTGAGCTATTGGTTATTTTGCATCTGTTTGCGTCGTTTCAGCACCTGCTCCACAGTGCAAACATGACATCTGCTGAATAAAGTTACTTTTGAAACAATAAAGTATTATGAAATGATTAGAAATAAAACATTTTAATGAAAGAACCCTGATGGGCAGCAGAGGGAGTCTCACCTAGAAGACCAGAGTCTGAGCTTTAATGTGTCCAACACTTTAGTTTATGACCCATAACCAGGAAACTAATGACATATAGCACTAATTAACAACTGTTAAAACACTGACCACAGTAAACAGTAAGTGCTGAACATCAGCGTGTGGACGTTAGCGTTCTCCACTATCAAATGTTTTCTGTACAAGAGGCTTAACACCTACAGTGTCGTGACAGATATTATCCAGGTCCAGCTGTTTCCATCTCCTTTGTCTAGTATCTTTTTGTTACACTGTTTCTTTCAAACCACTACATTTTACATCCAAACTGAACTGAAACATATCAGGACAGTCAGAGACATCCCCTTCTGTGTGTGTGTTTCCAGAGACGTTGCAGAAGTTTGTATGGACAAATTTTAGCTCAGAATCATAGCTGTGAGGACATTTTGGCATCGTGAGGACACCTTCAAAGGGCCGTTTGTCTTAAGACTTGCTTTTATGGTTAAGGTTAGACATGGGTTAAGGTTTGGGTGAGGGGCTAGGAAATGCATTATGCCACTGAATGTCCTCGCAACTACAGTTAGACTAACGCGTGTGGATGTGTCTGTACTGCATTTGTTTTACTTCAAGTCTGAACAGGTTCAAAGTCCCCCCCCCCTGTGGGAAACAGTGAGGGAGTCTGACTGAAACGTTCTTGTTTCTTTTTTCAGGTTACAGCAAATCTCTTCTACTTGTTCCCCTTCACGTTCACATCAAACCACAATAAGATGAGCCTCAGCATCTCGTTGGCTTCATAAACACTTGCTCTTAGAACCTAACATATCTTGAAAAGTGCCTCTGCTAAGCTATATTCTTTCACACCTCATGAAATTCACCCTCTTTCCTTTTTCTCGTCGAAGCGCATTAAAGCTCACAGAGCGAGGCTTCGTGGGTAATAAGAAGATGGTAAGGAAGAAATTTCACTGAGTGACTTTATTTTTTGCTTCCTGCTAAACCGAGTGGAATTGCTGTATAAAGAAATTGATACATATGCTCTGTTTCATCTTTGACTGAGGAAAACTAAAGAAACTCCCTTTGACATATGACAAATATATGTATATGTGTCCTGTGATAGGTGAGCAGATACGTAATCATGCAAAAAGTAAGAAATCTGATATGGCAGCGACTGGCGCTGCAGAAAGCCCCGGCAGAGACAGGGTTCAGGGATGCTGCATGCTTCTGAAAAACAGGATGGGACATGTCGAGTCATTGTGAAACTGTAACGGTGCATCAGGCACTGATAAACACAGGCAGCTCACTCTCACAAGGGAAGAAGCAAACAGCTGACTGAGTTGGAGGCCTTGCAGCATAATAAAAGGGTCAGGAAATTACTGTATGAAAGGAAGATTAAAAAGACATCAGAATGAAAGAGGCTTATAATAGCATTTCATTCCAAGACAAATCAAAGAAGCAGGTAAAGAAAGAAAACGTGACCCAGGGAAGACTCAATAATTGACATCAACAGAAAACCAAACTGGTCATATAAATGAGTAAATGGCAGACAATCAATCAATCAAATCAAACAGCCCTGACAAGAGAAACTGAACAGTTGGAGGTAAGATGCTATCTGTGTCTTATGCAGAACCCTGCACTACTGGTCTCTCGGATGCTCAAACTTGGCTTCTTGTTGGTGACGGGCTCATTGCTTGGGGAAGGAACAATGAAACAACCACTTCCTTTTCCGACTCCTTCCAAAATGCACTGACCAAAAGATAACCAACATATTTATGAAAACCAGAAACAACATAAAAGCAAGTAGAACTCGACTTACATACTGAAAAAGTTTTATTAGTTTTAATACAGAACTTTCACATTCGGCTTTGCCTGCTTTCTTCTTCTACAGCAGCTGTCCTGTGTGTAGGCTGGTCCAGAGCACCCGCTACACAGAAGAGCAGGGTCTGTCTGAGTGTGAATACATCAATGTTGTGGACCCCGTGCACTCAACCAAAAAGAAGTTTGTGTGGTACTCAATTGCAAGTATGTTTGACCCTTTAGTGTAATAGTGTCACCATATCTACTAACAGATTTTGTGCAGGATGTAGTGGGTGTGCTGCTACATCAGGCTCCACTCTTTTGGTTTCAGGTTTCCCAAAAGATGTTGAACATGGCTACAGGGAGTTGCAACAGCAGTGTCCACGGGGCCAAACTGTGCACCTAACAAAAATGAAGTCCACTTACCATGAGTCGACTTCCAGATTCGACCTAACAAGAATGAATCACCGTGACCATGACTTGTCTTCCAGATAACCACCTCTTCACCGGAAACTATTAAACTTCATCGTGTTATTGATCATGTTGTGTTAGTTTAGTACTATAACGAGCTTGTGTTATGTTCCATGTCTATTGTGCGTTTCCTTGTTCTTCATTGCTTTACAAATTGGATACTGTATGAGATGTGTTTGTGAGTGAGAAATGTTGCTTAGCACAAGTCATGAAAAATATGTGTAAATGCACTACATAGATTACAATATAATGACATTCCAAAGTAACATTTCTGTTACTTTCTTCCCCTACTTATCAGTTGAGGATTGTGTGAGGAGGGCAGGTAGGGGTTGGGGGTCTCTATATAATTGCGTGCTGACTGATCGAGAGGAGCATGGGAACATATGGCAGGGCAGGGTCTCATTAACATCCACAGAACATTTTCTGCGTTTGCTCTGAACCTATTGCTTCTATCATCTACATGCAGTTAAATGAACCTCTGCACAGTTTGATTTTTCACCTAATTCCAAAGAAATTAGAGCTCGTTTGGACAGACGTGTTACACAGTTGGAGCCCGGGCAGAATGCCAACAGTCATTATCAATGAAAAATGATGACAAAGCAGGGATGTTGCTCACTTGAGAGGTCTGGTTTTTATCGTTTCCCTCCAGGACTGATTGCCCTTGATGCTGATAGTGATGAATAAAACACTGAGACCTATTTTTCATCAAATAACGATGGAATAAGAGAAGAGCAGCCATGGAAGCAGAAGGCCTTGCTCATTTTTTCTTGGTCTACTGAGACTGCTTCAGTTAGCGCTTTTCAACGGTGCATGGCTTCCAATTGCCCTCAATTTAGCAGATACACAGTCCCAGGTCTTGAGATATCTTTCTGAAGACATTCTGGAGTTCTGTTACATCATTTAAAAGTCTTGGCATAACTATGTCGTCTTCTTCTTTTTATGCTTACAGTCTATGTGAAATATAAAATAACACTTAAGCTTCAGGGAAATCTAGC
This sequence comes from Sandelia bainsii, assembly GCA_032362345.1. Lineage (NCBI taxonomy): Eukaryota > Metazoa > Chordata > Actinopteri > Anabantiformes > Anabantidae > Sandelia > Sandelia bainsii. The sequence continues at coordinate 1,446,038 of JAUMHL010000016.1, forward strand.
ACATCACTACATCCCACAAAAGCCATCACAATAATAAGTGGTGACAGTTGATGACTACACTAGTCAGATTTCCATTCAAATTTAGGACAAATTCCAAGTCAATTAGTAAAGTTTCCAGAAAATACTAACTAATGTGTGTCTCTGTACTGAGAAACTCCATTTTATGCCAGTAATAAAATGTAGAAGAGGACTCCAGATGAACTGCAAAATGATGGAAAACCATGTGTTGGAAAATGTGACATTTAGGCATGTATAAAAAAACATTACTTGGTATGAAGTAAATACCAAAATTATGAAAACGTATCAAAAGAGCTGGCCAGCCTAATTTCTGCTGTATGCTAGGCTGGGCGGCACAGGTGTGTACAGTGAAGCTGCACACAGTCACTGCATCCTGCTGTTGTCCACCAAACAAATAGTTCCAGGATGTCATTCCCCCCACAAACCACAAATATTAATTTATGTATTTCTGTTTGTGCATGGATTAAACACAGATTGTGTTAGACAGTGAGCTGTAAAGTGCTGTTAAGTGGAAACAGGGTTTTGAGTCAGGTCTTTACACTAAGATAGGCTAACCACATCCTGACTCCAGCCAATGCTTTTCATTTAATACACTTTGTCCCAGATTATTGCTTAGACACTGACTTTTCACAGTTTCAGTGAACTTAATAACAGCAGTGCCCCAGTAGTACAGTATATCCCACTAAAGTCAGAATACACAATCTGTCCTGAAGCTGCTTTCTAATCTCTTCCTGTGGCCTAATGACAGCCACAAATAATTCCCTCTGTGAGGAGCCACTATGTTGCAGTGCAATACATAGCAGTACACTCAGCCAGTTGGTTTAAAACATCTTATCCACAAGTTATTTGGTGTCATTATAAAGCTGTGGGTCCACAGTCTCACACAGTTCACCTTTTGTAATTGGTCTGCACCACAGAACAGGACCTCTTGCAGAGTTGCATGCTGCGACATACTGTAGATACAGGATTTGGTGTGTGCACTAACCTTTTCTATTTACATGATTCATCCTGTGCAGATAAACAAAATACTGCAAAAAAAAGTAGTTACAGAGTGTGCTGCAGACCGGAGGAGAAACAGTGAAACTGAGAGTATGAAACAGTAATGTAGGACAAAAGCTGATCTCTGTGGTTAAATGTTGATTTTTTTGTAAGTGGGCTCTTTTGACAGTCTCATTGCGGTTGTGAATAATGGATGAAGGGAAACCTAGAAGAAACCAGATCGCTGTGGATCTCAGTCTCTAAGCTTCAGAGATTCTTCACTATGATTTAGAACAACACTCTTCATTATTTTATTTCTGTCTTTGAACAACTGAGTTTTAATGTAACACTAAGGCAAAACGTTTTCCTCTCATGGCAGAAAATTACTTGGAAGATGATACCATGCCTCTGTGTTCGAACAAAACGTCTTCCTTCTGAACAGTGCTCAACATGTTTTGTAATGACAGATGCCTGATGGGTCAGATATGCCTGACAGGCCAAGAAAAAGTTTGATTGCCTGTGGTTGTGACATTATCAATATAACAGCAACATATTCTGTGTAGGTGGACTTACCCTGTGAGTACAGGAGGATCTGCATCTCCAGAAGGGTGCAGGTGAAGACCTGAACCAGGTTCTCCACTCCCAGCAGACTGAAGGCCTCTGCAAGGGGGAAGTCAGCTAGTGGCAGCTCCCCTAGGCCAGGCCTCTGGCAAAGGATGGGTTCGTAGACAGCGTGAAACTTGAGCGAGCGCCCTGGAGCGGGCAGTGGAACCTCATACAGGATATTGTGAACATAGCTCTCCAGCGGCAGTGGAGGGGCCAAGGCTGCTGTAACAGCCCTGTGTAGCTGAGACAGGAAGCGGCGGCAGGCGTGCATAAAGGGCATCGGGCTGATCAGACACAAAGCTTTAGTCACATAAAGGGTGTCCCGCGATGAGTCGTAGCTGCCTGCCGCACGAGACGAGGACAAGAAGGATGAGGATGTTGGGGAGTCGACCTCGTCTAAACTGCTGGCCAGAGAGTCCATGCTGGAGGAGGAGGACGAGGAAGACGAGGAAGAGGGATTGGCTGAGGCGTGCTCTGCATTGTACATCTGGTACAGGGTCTGCATGGCAGAGCAGATCTGAGGGCTGGTCACCTCCTCGAAGAAGGTGTGGACGAAGCCATAGGTTCGAGAGCCATCCTCCTTGGTGATGATGAAGGAGTGGAACTGAGGAGGTCGTTGGTCTGCCTGGGTCCTGAACGACAGGCCTTTAGGCATACATAGCTGTAGGTAGAGGGCAGTGAACAGGAGTCAGTCACCACTTCAAAGACTGCTGTCAATTCTCATTAGAACAATTATTATTCTTATATAACCTTTAGAATGATTCATGTTTTGTTTATGGAACTCTGGAGAAAACCGGCGCAGGTGGGCAACCCCAGTCCTTGAGGGCCACTGCACTGCTTGTTTTCCAACTATCCCTGACCTGCCAACTGCTGATTACCTGGACCAGGCATGTTCAGTCAATCAGAAGCTGGAAGATACCACTTCACTTTGTCTTCCCCCACTCTACCCTCATCTAAGATGGTGTCTCCCAGTCAGGGCAACAAGCAGGGCATGGCCTCAGTTTGGTAAAGTTAAACCTGAATTGCTACTTTTTGCTGATGATGTCGTTCTATTTGTTTCATGCAGTCTGTGAGTTTCCAGTCAGCTCTTATGTGGTTGAGATGGAAATCTGCACAGTTTATGTTATTCTGCTGGAAAATGGAATTGCTGGATCCAAAGACTCCCCGCTTCTTTAATAAGCACATTTGTTGATTCGGTTAGTATTCTGTCACAGTAAAATAAATAGGTTTGTTTGTTTGTTTTGTAATGTTGTTCAGACAAAAGACATCTGAATATGTCAATGTGGGGAACCAGCATGGGCACTGTTCACTCTTTTCTGGCTTTGTATGGACTGAGAGACTAATTGAATATTTTCAAAAAAGAAAAGGTAGGTTAATAAGTAATAAAGATAATTATTTGCACCTCTAAATCTGATATTTACAAGTTTAAATACTACTACTACTACTACGTAACTGTATATTCATGTGTGTTCCTTCACGGGTAACCTCTCAGCCAAATACACATTAACAGTCAGCAGCAGCCTGCAAAAAATCTCATCTATGATCCTCATTATGTTTGTTTGGCTGCTGAGAGCTGACTGGAGCCAGGAGCTGCTCTATGACATGCATAGTGTGTTAGAACACACCAAATACATATGTATGAGGTTTAAAGTCTGCATACATAAACAAACACAAAATAAAATACACTGACATTAATATGCTTGTCTTTACTTTGTTTTCTCTTTTGTGCGCATTTTGATTTAACTGAGAACAACTGAAACACAAAGACACACACAGGCCTGGTGACCTGATTGTGCATGAGTCATGTGTTTCACTGATCAGAACTGACAGTTCATCATATTATCATCATCACCACAGCCACATTTTTTGTGTTTCACCTCTCAGCGCCACTAAGCTGAGGAAGATAATGAAATCAGTCATGAGCCACGAGAAACCAGATGAAGTTTGGCGACTCACTGCCTGCTGAACGGACCGGAACAACGTGACAGAGCAGATGTGATGTTCTGGTATGAACAAGTAAACAAATGAACCCCATGGCACAGGAGTCACAGTACAGAATGACCTCATCCAACTGTTTTCCTGTTTACATGTGAAAAAGAAATGAGGACAAAAGGAGCAGGGGGGCATTGTTACAGTAAGAAGCTGTTAGCATTATCTGTTGGTAGAGGTTAAGTGAAGATCTCAGGGTGGAAATGTGACCAAACTAAACAGGGCAATCAGAATCTGTCAGTAGAGGACGATTGGAAATGTGTGTCCAAAATAAAGTCAATCAAATAATAGTCTGGTAGAAAGAGCACGGACTTAGCATCTACTGTTTGAGTGTGGTTACGCTGCCTTGTCCTGCTCATCTCTCACCTCCCAGCAGGAGAAGGAGAGGATGAAGAGCAAGAGATGGAGGAGGATGAGGGGACAACAAGGGGCTTGAAACACGCACTGGACAAAAAAAGGAGACAGGGAAATGATGCAGTTTTCACAGAATGTCTCTCAATTCACAGCTCGCAATCTTGTGGGAGTCGAGTTTCAGTCGTCGAACTGCTGCATAATGGCTGGTTTCCATGCCGATGTAAGGCGAGAACGGCGGCTGAATTATTCAGCAGTGCCGACGCCAGGACAGGTGGAAAAAAAGACAGTGACCTTCCATCACGAGAGAGCGACAACCAGACCCTGGAGTAACATTCAACTTAGGCTAACACATAGATCTAAGACAAGATCATATTAACTTCACATAATATCTATGTAGTTGAAGTCATTTATTGAATCACTCACTTTCATATTTGACATTTTATATGAATATATTATTCCTCCCTGTGTAGACTAAGCGTGTGTTGGTGCATTTAGCAGAATAATGAGAGGTCTTATTTTGTCCAGCAGAAGGCCAAATATTTCAAACTGGCTTTACATGCGGATTTGTTTTCCACAGTAGCTGCTGGCAAAGTATTGACAGAGTGAAGCACAAGCTGCAGGTCAGGTTTTATTTCTTAAATGGACTGACCTTTGTGAAGCTATACTGGCAAATGAGTGAATCACAGACCCATCAGTGTAGTAGAATGTTTCTTACCTCATACAGACATTGTAGTTGCGTGTCTTCACAGGCTCGCAGAGAACACACACATGTACAACACACAGTTTCATTTAGCGACAGCTGAACCGGCAACAGCGACTGGATAAAAATGAGAAGCTGCTAGCTGAATCCAGACCTATTGAATTTCACTCTTTTAAGGACCTGCAGAAACCCTGAATAATCCAGATGGAAATCATCTAAATAGAATACGAAGGTTTCAACAGTGGGAGAATAAAAGTCATGTCTGTAACTTCAGCTCCATCAGTTACAGAAAAAGATGCCAGGCTTCAGTCACGCTGTAGCATGAAAAGTCAAACTGCATTAGTTACTAACAGATCCTGTTTTTGGACATTTATCCTCCTGGTCACTGATCATGTGTCTCAGTGAGTTTTCACTGTAGTGGGTGTTTGATGTTTGTGTTTTTTAGATCTCTACGACTTTTCAGGCAATTGTGTCAGCACATAGGTCAACTTTCAGGGCATGAGATCTGGATTATCTGAATAATGGATATTAATAAATATTACAGCAGTAATAGTTTGTATTTTCAGCACCTTTGACAACAAGCACATTTAGTGGGCTGCTTTTGACACATTTTACTGTTCCCCATGAAGAAAACAGCTGCACATATGATGGTTCTAATGCATGATTTCAGTGTCTTGGGATATGGCAGGAGAATTCGGGATTGGAACCACTGGCCCCGTGGCTCTTGGACGATGGCTTTAGCTACTGAGTCACAGTCGCCTCGTTTTTTGGATTTAGCCAAGACCACAACAGAGAAAAAAAATGCAAGAAGTGTGTGCTTCTTTCCTTGATACCCAAATTTAAAGATCCAAAACTACTCTGGATGTTCAGTTACACTGTTCATCCTCACTTTACTTCCCCTTTTACCACCTACCATGTTGACAGCATCTTGATCGAAGGGGTTTCCTGCCACATTCTCGGGGTAGTGTGCCAGAACTTTGGACTTGAATGTCCTCTTCAGGGGACTCTGCTCAAAGTTTTCACCTGGACAGATGACAGGACAAAGAAACAGGTGGGATGAGTGTACACATTTTTCCATATGGATATATAAAAATCTTAAAACATGACCATGTGAAGTTGTGTAGAATGAGAACAAAGGGCTCAGTATTTAGAGGGAAGATGCGCTCATGTTCAGCATGTGATTCTCTGGATGGTGTGTGTTTCACTACAGCTACTGTGACTGCATACATGAGATTCCTCTCTGTCAGCAGCTGGACTGCTCTCTGTTTCTCCCATCCCCCCGTATCAGCACACACCCGCTGGACACACACATAACTCTGTTTTCAAGTCCTTTTCTATCCTCACAGAGAACTACCTACGTATGATCAAGACAAAGTGAAATGTATCACAGCTACTGACAGAATCAGATACACATTTCTGTCTATGTTTGACCCACAACAAAAAAATGCTTCTTATACTGATTACCTTGAGTCATATATAATGATGAATGGGTGGAAGGGGCCTCATACAGACTTCAGGAGAGTGAAGATCACATTTTCATTTCTGTATACATGTAGCTATGTTGGACCTCACAGCTTTCTGCAAATGTCTGCACATAAACAAATCCAGTCTAGTATGAACAGAACCACGAGCTGACATCTACAGGCTACTGAGACCGACTCTTGTTTCGCACTCACATCACCTTCATCTAGGCAAAAAGGTGAAGTGCTGATGGTGCCCTCGTACCGGGGTCAAACCTGCAGCTCAGTGACGACTCTCTGTGGGCTATTAAATCTCACCGCTAATCCAATCCACATTTAATTTCCTTTCAATGACCAGATCTCAAGCAGTAGCTCAGCAAGGTGGCGACAAAGCTGCATTGATTTCAGATATGTGCATGGGAGCTGTGGTGTATTGACTATGTAGAGTTTGAGCCATTTTATGATTAAGTTGAGGTCACAAGGTTACTGTGAAGCAGCACAGGGAGAAGTGAAGAGAAGAGAAGAGAAGAGAAGAGAAGAGAAGAGAAGAGAAGAGAATCTGGGTTATCAGAGTGGAGAAGGACAAACAGTCAGCAACGACCAGTGAAGACAACAGGGACTGATTTGGGTAACAACCTCAGAGAAAGTTGACCTAAATACTGTACAGTGCAGGAAATGAAAGGGACAGAAAGACTAAGAGGATGAAAAGGACTGAAGGGTGTAATCCAGGTGGAGGTGGTGGAGGCAGAGTGATACACATAGACAACAGAAGGGATTCTAGTCCTATAGTAAGCTAGTTCTGTGATCATCGTTATTGAATCATAGTGTTGGGGTACTGTAACTGGTTGCTTTGCCAGGTTTGCAAGTTGAACATCATTTGCTAACTCATTTGTTAATCTCCAAGGTAATGAACGCGTAGAAGTTATGTTCTTAACCATACTTATGTATCTAGTTTTAGTTCTTCAGCTTTATTAGCATAGAACAATGGAGAAATCCTTCAGGTAACATCCACCTGTTCAGAGGGTTAAAGTGGTGTTCCACAGACTCAGTGTTCTAGCAGTCGGTGACTCCATCCAGCATGTAAAACTAGAAATTGATTATAGTGGATGGACTTACATGATTACATGTAATGTGTGTGAATTAGGTGCGGAAGGGTTTACAAATGGTCATGTCTGTTCATAAAGTTTAGACATTACTGCTGGTTGCTTTTATCAGAGACAGGGGATATTATAATGCAGCTCATGCATTTTAATTATACTGTATGCTGAAATTCTGTGTCGTCCACCATTGCACAGGACTACATATCTTATGCTATAAACTTTAGTTATGGATTTTGACTTGTCTGAATCTGCATGGAGAGGCTTGCTTTAAATACCCTCTAGCTGACGAGTAGGCTAGGAGTGATGAGGATATCTTAATATTGCCACTAGCATAAGTCACACATGCTGCACAGTTGCGGTTTTATCTACAATTCTTTTCTAACAAGGTGTTTCTGGAGACGGGAGCAGGAAAATTCAGCATGCAGACAGACAGGGTGAGGTGTAGCACTCCGTTATGATGGAGCGTTTACCTGTGGCTGCAGCATCTGGGTCCCTGCCTTGGCGGTCTGCTTCTAGCCACTGGTATAAAGCTATGGACGAGCCACATGCAGGAAAACATGGAGCAAAAAACCCCAAAATAAAACAAAAAAACAGAGCAATGTTAAAACAAATACACACAGACAAGCAAATTAATAAATGCATGAGAATGAGTAGAGCATATAAATGGCACATACAGTATCAAAATCACAACAGAGAATGGCATTTAAGATGTAACACACATGGGGAAAACATTTGTTGTTATTGTGTTGGCGTTCTGAAATGGCACTTACTTTACTACACTTTACTTCTGTGTTATTTTTTATAACCAGTGTCCCAAAATGCAGACATGTATTTGATACAAATAGTGAGACATCATCTGCAAAGTGTTACATGCCTTTCTGTGCCTTCAAGAGGCTCCAATGAATACATGGTCTTTCAGGGAGTAGAACGTGCCATTTCAGAGATGCAAAACTTAATCAGAGTATTTAGATGAATGTCAGTGTTTGTCTTAATGATGGCATTATGAGAGAAGTAGTAGCTTGTGGTTTAGTGTTAGTGAGCAGCCAGCTCTTTGGAGTCAAACCAAGCAGCAGCATTTGCACAGAAACAAACTTTTCCAGGAGCAGCAAACCACTGATTCAAACAATATAACGAAGACTAAGTCTGACCCGGGGGGGGGGTTGTGGTTGGGGTTGTGACAGTTTGACACCAACTCCACAGACACATCAACAGGATGGGAGATTTCAGGGAAGGTTCCTAATTTCAGGTGATGTAGAGAAATTAGTCACTAATGGACATTTTGAAATCAACTTATTACTAAAAAAAATAGGTGTGCAATGAATCCTAGGTGACATCATTATGACATCACCTGACATCACTTGTGTTTTCACAAGCTGAATAGAACTCTGTGGGACTATAATAGTGATTTTGGCGTGTAAAACTGTTGACTGTCACCATATTTAGCGGCTTCCATTGTCCACTGCCTCGATTACAGCAGAATACAAACAAGCTAATCTAGCTCATCTAGTGATGGAAGTACTGTGTGAGCATACAGACAGCAGAATAATCCCTGTGAGAACGTCTTTGCTGTTGTGATCGGAGTCTTTTACAGGCAAAATCTCCAGAGGAAAAAGCAGCGTACTTTACACTCATAACACTTATTGTTAGACAGCTAGATTCAAAATGTCTTGGAATATTTCAGAGAGTAGTTTTGAACACATAATATGGGAGAAATTGTATCTCCACTCCAATGTTTGTTCTATAATGCATAAAGCGCACTGTGGTGATGTAGAGTTGTGTGTTGTATTTTAATTGATGGATTTGGTTAATTGATAGACCTGCATTGATTTGCTCCACACTCTGAGGAAACAAATGAGTGCTGGGGGTGTATGTGACTGAAATATGTAGAGGAACCTCCCTACCGTCCAAAATGTAGAGCCACATGTGCTCTGCTGCAAAAAAATGTAATATGGTGCAATAACGTGCACACTGACAGAAACATGGTGCATTGTGTGTGTGTGTTTCCAGTCTTAACTCACTGCTGCATGCATGCAGCAGGGGCTTGGATTTCAAGGTCATTAAGCAGCTGGTTAATTCTTAAAACAGACTGAGAAGTGCACACTCTGTCCAGGTGTCTGTGTGTTGCTCTTTCTTATACACACACAAATACACTGGTTTTCCTCTATACTGCGGGTCTGTATGTCATAAGGACACACATAATGTTTACTGGGATGTGTGCCTGTAAGTCTAGAACATTTATTAAATCTGCTATCTCTGCAGTTTCCTCCTCTCTCGTTGTTCTGCTCCATAATCTGGCAGCTAGGACAACCAACGTGCAGACACTTGTGGTGACTGAAGACTTCATTGGCTAATTGCTGCAGCTTCAGGTAGATGAACAATTGGCGGTGAGAATGAAGACACTGTATTCATTTCATCAATTTCCCCTCTTACACCCGTCATTAGCCGTCATTCTGTGATGTGTGACGTCATGTGAGGTGTCAGGAGAGAGGAAGCTGTTCAGCTGCCGGGTGACAGAAAAGAAAATTCACAGCACAGCGCTGCTGGCATTATCTGTTTATCAGTTCTGCTCACTATTATTTGCTCATTCTCATTTCTCACACAGAATGTTCACAGGAAAAACCACAAACAGACACACATACAGCCACGACTGTAATCAGTAGATCAATGAGTGCCAGTATTAGGCTGCTTAGTTACTGCTCTGCTTTATGTAGTGCAGCTCACAGTAAACCATCTTTATATTGATTCATTATTGATGCTGCCTAATTCAACTAACATCTAAATGGTATTATGTCCCTCCAGCTTAGTCCTGATAATCCATTTCACTATGTGCACACAGATTAAATAGAGTTTTAGTAATTCTATTCACTCTTAACACACATGCTTCTCTCTCCCTCTCTCTTTTGCACGCATACACAAAAATGTACACAGCCGTGTTTCCCCTCTTATTGTTTCCAGGAGCAGGGCTGCTACCCGTGCATCAGAATCCTTTTTTGTAAAAACGGACGCCCACTGTGAGTAATCAGCTTGATATGTGCGACGCATGAGGCACCTACGCCACCATAGTATTCTGGTTAAAGCTGAGACAAACAGCATCATCCTACAGGATGTGGACAAGACAACACAAGACTTAATCACACAGATGGCGATGTGGTGAAAGTGAGACAAGTAATAAAGATGCACAACATTACCAGGGCAAACAAAAGCAATTACGCTGCTGAATCAGTGTTAATCCCAAACCCCACAATCCTGTGGGGGCTCCGTATTGATGCAGAGATTGAAATGCTTCCCGTTTATGATAATAGTTTCATTAACACCGTCAATGCCCACTAGGATTTCAGTGCCGCAGCTGAGCAGATACTATTTAATTGGATTTCATTATGACAGAGCCTTTTTCACCAGGCTGTTTGTAACATTATGCATCTGCACCTGAAACAGTTTGAATCCAACCTGCTTAAATTGAGATTTTACACCTCATGCACAATAATCACGACCACATTAATGAAACACAACCAGACAGGCTTGATATCGACAACATGAGAAGCCATTCATAATTCAACTTGTTAGTTCCATCTGGAATAGTAACATGATTTGTCCCATGTGAGGTTTTTATCCCCGACCTTTACTTTCTAATGGGATTACAGCACAGAGATTAATGAAGCTACATAAACTGGGCAACATCTGCCAAACACACACACACACTTGTCTTTATCATCTGATGGTTTTAAATTGACTTCCATTTATTTCCTATAGACTTAAGGTGGAATTATGGTTCTACATTCTGCAAATGAATGCTCGTCATCACAGCCATGTTTCAGCCTGTTTCTAACTGTGAGCTGCATTGTTCCTCCTCCTGTCCTCTCCCCTCGTCCAGGTGTGAGTGTCTGTTTGCCATGGGATGCCCCGCGACTGGCACAGTAGGCGCCGAGAGCTGCTACGGCATTAAAAGTGAATGAGAGATTATGTAGAGGATGAGGGCTGATTGGGCCCCTCTGGACAGCCCTTGCTGCTGCTTCCCAAATTGAATTGCAAAGCAGCAACAGCAGCAGCCGGATGAGAGCTCAGCAAAAACAGATCAATGCAGCCTTCAGGTGCGAACGCTCCAACTCTAGCTAATAAACACACTTCTGGTCGTCAGCAGGTCTTGTGGTTTCTTCTGAAAAACACTACTTTTGTTTTTTCATTTCACACAGGATCTGACAGTATCACCCACTAAGCATCACCTGAATCTAAAAGGTTTCTGAAGTGAGGGAGGTATTTCTTAAGGTAATTTCCATCAACACCAGGAGGTTTCCCAGAGTGTCAGGGGTGTGCTATTATGTGGCACACAACTGCATCATTAGAGCCACAAATCACTTAATGTGCTTCCAGGTACATACAATTAGCCCCAGGAGGATGTCCCCAGAAGACATATACACCAGTATGTGAGTGCACACATACACATAAAAACACAATAAGAAAATCAAGTGTGAGGCAGCTTCCACTAATAGATAAAATGTAAAGCTCGCCCTAGCACACGCTAGAGTAAAAATGTCCAATTACAGCACACGCAAATGCGAACGCACACACACAAGCAGATAAATGCAAGAAACACAGGAACTATTCATACATTGTCCCCAGACACTGATGCATAATGCATGTGGAGCCTGTTGCCCTGCCGGGTGCTGTTGGAGTGTGTGTGTGTGTGTGTGTGTGTGTGTGTGTGTGTGTGTGTGTGTGTGTGTGGACTTCTCAGTAAGGGAGCATGATTGACAGACAGGCTTTGTTGCCTCGCTGCAGGCTGTGCAGTCACTACACTATGTGCGTATGTGTATGCGTGTACGCGAGTCCTGTGAAAGCAGACCGAGCAGACTTGACAGCAGCCAGACTGTCGGTGCTTCACCTGCACCACAAAAGGTACAGACACTGTATTCATGGATTTGAAAGCTGGGGTGCAGACACTATTCACAGCCCCCGGGGCTCGTGTGTGTCCTGCGCTACTTCAAAAGCATCTGTCTGTGCACACGCTGAATATCTGCTGAATATATTAAATCATCCCCCTCAATGCGCAGAGTCAGTCATGTGTGAAAGCAACAATGCATTGTGGGCAGAAAGAGAAGAGCCGGCAGCGTACACACAAAAGCTACAGAAGTGACGAGGAAATATGAGGCTAAACAAACAGCCCATCGCCTCAGAAACCACACGTCTAGATCAACACCGTCCACGCAAAAATGCTTTGAGCCACGCACAAATTTCACACGTTGCTACATTCTGTTGCGTTGCGTTGTGTGTGAACAATTGTGTCAACTCGTGTGTTTGTGATTCCGTATTTGTGGACTACGACGCAAGACTGTAGAGTTTGAGTAGCAGTTCCAGCCTCAGTTTCAGAGCTGTTACGTTCGTACGGCTTCGGTTAAAAACGAGAAGCTGTAAGCTGAATGTTTTGTACACTAAAATTTTGACCAATACTTTGTCGTAGTGCAGTACACATAAATGGGGAACACAACCAACACACTGCTACTGGAAGATAGGGAAAGAAAATACTTCATGGCCGGAGACTCACAAGTCAGCAGGAGCTGATCTACTGGTCCCATAACATTCACCCACTTGGCTTCACCAACACATTCCATCACCCAATGCTCCACCAGCAGCACCTGCTACGGGCACTCAGCCTGACCACACACACACACACACAAACACAGCTTACACATTCAACCTTCTCGTTCTGTCTAAATGGAGACGGCGCCCGCTGCGCCCAGCTCTGCTGCCAGCGCCTGGCACTGGCAGGGTTGAGGGCAGTGCCCAGTCTGTCTCCTTGGCAACAGAACAACTAAAGATGAGGCTGTGTTTTGGGGGTATAGAGGGAGCTCCACCTCAGCAACAACCCCCTGATCATTATGACTTATCCTTACATGATGAGGACTGGGTGCAGCTGGAGTGAGAGCACAGGGTGTGTGTGTATTTTGACTGGTGAAAGAAGCAGAGATATAACCATGACCACATGGAATCAAATCAGCAATTATTACGATGAAGGAAGAGGACGAGGTGTTTACATGTGCGGTGATAAAAGACGAAAATACACAGTCACATCTGTGCACTGAGGGATTTGGAGGAGGAAATGTCCCTGCAGGTCCTTTTATCCCTGTTAAGCTGCAGTCGCCACGATGGCAAGTGTCCAGCATTCTTTAACCATGACACAACCATGGCAGCAGACTGGCTGCGAGGAAGAGAAGCACTCTGCTGCAAATTCACACATACTAGTATAAAGCAGTGAAAAGTAAATAATACTCAGTTCACCTGCTGAAGCCTGATATTCTCCAGAAACTTTCCCTAACTATCTTCAAATTGATAAAAACTCTGACAAACTTCTAGTTTTTAGACAAAAGTTTAGAATTAAAGCTTTTGAACAAACATTAAGCGTAGCCAACACAACAATGAAGTAAAAAAGAAAGAAATCACGGAAATCATGGATCTGCTCTTAATACAGACCATACAAGAAGCACAGTTTGATTTGATGACAAAGTATAACTCATAATGACAGCACCAGGATGATAATAACAGTAGTAGTTTTTATTTTATTTCATTGTATTATTGTGAATAATAACCGTGTCAAAGAGACAGGAAGTAGCTGTCTGAGCTGTTGTATGTGTGTGTGTACATGAGAATAGCTGTCCTCGCAGCAGCTGCACGGCTACAACCAGGTGCTGACGATGACGTGCCCGGTGGCGGTGAGTCGCTCTTTGCTGAGAGACAAGATGTGTTCAGGTTGATTATGAAGGCAGTCAGTCAGGCTCAGGTAACAGCTGGCATCACCACATTTTTATGAGGCTTTTTAAAGTTCATTTATGTTCATCCAGGTGGTCACAGTGAAACTACAAACCACCATTAATCCAACTGTTAATTTGTCTTGTGTGTTTTTCTTCCAAAAATACTGATATTGTATTGCTTTATTTGAATAGTGGCTTTTATTTGGGAATCAGTGGTGAAAAAAGTAGTTAAGTTTAATGGAAATCTAAATGCCTCTAACTTTCTGACTTCCTGCTAAAAGAGATCAACAGACAAAGGGTGAAAACATGAGCTTTGATGGCAAAGGGGACAAAAGCAGCATCTTTTGTCTAAATGAAGGGAGCGTGTAACTGCCACTGCTCAGAAAGATGTAGAAATCCACACAGAACAAGGCGGATCAGAGCCTCGCAGTGATGCTGAGAAACAACGAGGAATGTGTTGTGTGCGCAGGCGTGAGCCTTGCAGCAGGCTGTTTCGCAGTCTCTCTCTTTGTGATGTCTCTTTCTTTAACTTATTTTTATTTTTTCGGTC
>JAUMHL010000016.1:1460635-1498850 GCA_032362345.1 Sandelia bainsii
TTGAACGGAGAGCTGCTGTAACATGCCAAAATAATTTCCCTCTGGGATTAATAAAGTTTTTTGAATCTTGAATCTTGGAATGTGAGGGAGAGGTGTGGGAGATGAGCACGAAAAACAAGGGTGTCAGAACAAGTGACGGAATGAGAAAGAGAGAGTGGCCGAGAGAGGACAGCTGCAGAAGTCGGCTGGGTGAGCATTTCATAACTGTGGACAGGAACAACACTGGCCTTTTAAAGCTGACACAACGAATGTAACTGAATCTTCACTACACAACTGTAGTGAAGGGAACAACAATCGCCCTTTAACCTGGCTCTTTAGCGTGTATGCCACACTACCTTTGAACCTCCCCTTGAAGATTTAACCACATGTAAAAACTTATTTAAATTCTGTTTTTAAATCAAATCAATGCACTGTTAGAACGCTCTTTCAATGTGCTTGTAGAAGAACTAAAGGTTTGACTCAGCCTCCTTTGATCTCCTCTCTCTATGGTACAAGCTGCAGACATAGAGAGGGCTTTCTCAGCACTGCTCAGCAAAATGCGCGCGCACACACACACACACACACACACAGAGACGAAAAGCAAAGATATTCAGTTAGATGCACAGATCAGGCTCTACACACACACACACACATTCACAGTCAGACCTAAAGGCCTGAAAACAGTATTTGGGCCACACTTGATGAAAACATCAGTGGACAACACTGTTGCACTGGGTGACAAGTTTCTTACACCAGTTTACTTTGACTCAGTCCCACGGTATGCTGTCATTAGAGCAGCAGATGTGGATTCATCCGCCACTGGAAATAGTCCCCAAGGCACGCAGTGACATAACTGAGCCTTTCTAATCAATCTATAAGACTTCTTACTTTAGGAGAAACCAAAGGTCTTTAAGCTAAGGAGGAGGAATGAGGTGGAAAAGGAAGTGGTTGGGTCGGGGGTTTCCTCAGCAAGAAGACAGACCTGTGGCGCCGGCGCAGCTGCAATACGCAATTTTTCACATTTTGCGAGGCATCAAACTTTGTGTTAACCTCGAGATCACCGCCAACCAAGAGAAAACAGATGCTGCTGTGATAACTTTCAATCCTACATTTGTCATCTGACAAAAACATGTAAATCAGTTTATTTCAGCTGGATGCGATTCTTTTATTATTATCTCTCTCGTTGATGAAAGAACACACTCTCACCCCCACATCCCGCTGTGTCGTTTCAACACGGGACAAAATGCTCATCAACCCCCTTTCACTGAATTCATTTGTCTTCTTAAATGCTCTCTTGTCTCCATGGTAACCCCTGTGCCTCCTGTAGCATGCAGAAAAGGCTAAAGGGCCCCTGTTAATGGAGGTTACATCATCCCATTTGTACTCAAAGTTAATAGCATTGCCTCTGAGCAGGCCCCTCAGCTCACCACACAAGACCACCTGAGTGCAGGGTGGGGGCTGACAAGTCGCAGACAATAGGATTGATGTTTCATAATGGGTACACCCCTCTGGCTCCTACAAAATCCAGCAGGCAGAGAAAGGCCTAAACTTAAAAATAAAACTGCTTGGAAGAGATAAATAAAGACAGAGTAACAGATAAAGAGCGACAGATGGAGACATGATTTTCAAAACGCCCCTCTAGGAGTTGTGTAAGATCGTTCAGCCACACATCCCATAGCTGAGCCATCAAGCAGGAGGGCTGACATAATGCGACTGGAGAGATGAGAAGCAAGAGGAAGATGCCGGGAGGAGAAGATGTCCCTTCACCCCACACACTCACAGCACTGAGGAAAAGCTGAAGCTGACAGAAAGTTCTGGAGCAATTACATCCAAAAGTTTGCATCGCCTCAACCCTCACACTGATGTTTCTGCTGATGACGAGTGTGCTCACGTGGAAGCAATGCTGTGTGAAGTGACTACTGATGACTGAAGAGCGGGGCACTGATTGTGGATTTCTCCACCTATTTAGATGAACATCCAGTGAGAGTGGTCTCTCTCTCACCGACAGGTCCGCCATGGACTCAACATGCTGAGTCGGCTGTTGAATCACTCATGTGTTAATGCAAATATCGCATCTGATTGAAAACATCTGTCAAAACGCGATTTGAAATTATCTTTTGCTTTACATAGAGCAGAACCGAATCTGTGATAAACAAACAGCTGCACACAGTGGAGTAGTTTCAGTCTATAATTAGAAGGGCGACTTCACCTAAGAACAACATAGCTTCATTTTCTGGTTGACTGAACAACAGTTTCATATTAAAATAACTTACAGGCCACTCTTCTATGGTTCTCTGTAGGCACATTGTAGAAAATGTCAGAGTTGTTATAGTATTCTGGGTTTTATGGGTGTGGTTGGTATGGTTGTTGTTGCAAATGTGAAATCTGATGACTTCCATCACGTTACAACACCTGCTGTCAGATTTCTAATTTCTAATGTGCTGTCACATTACAACCGTCTCTCTGACGAGATAAACAATCCAAGGCAGTGGTTCAGAAATAGCTGCTGAGTCTCTATAATCGGCCTTGACAAGTCCACCTATGTCCCAATTATATAACCTGATGTTATCGGGGGAGGAGAGAGGGCTTCGTCTGGGCCATGAGTGAACGTGACAAAGGTTCAAACTCACACGCACAAAAAAAGAGTCTACTAGTTAGCGATGGTGCGGTATCTGAAAGTGATTTTGAGATTTCAGTTCAATTTGAAGCAAAGCCTAGCATCTATGTTAGATCTGAAACGATATGTAAACGGGATAAAATGCAAATAACCTTGAGTTTCAGTCTTCAGCCATTGACTTGAGCTGTGGTTCATTTCTGGTTCCGTCAGCTCGACAAACAACACACAACACATTCACATTTGGTCACAGACAAAGGGCGCTGAGGTTCATGTCCTTCACATCAGTAACTCCAGCAGCATTACACTGCTTTCATCACTGCTGTGTGTTTGTGTGAGTGTGTGAGGCCCCAGTGAGCAATTTGCCTCTGCTGGGCCGCCACCAGGCTGTTTAAAGAGAGCCTGGGGAGACTTATTTCTGCTGCAGCAGAGGGAGGCAACGACTAGGTGGCTTCATTACACACATCCCCAATTTGATTCACTATATTCACTGTCCTGTGCAGGCGAAGAGGGTGTTCAGCTTTATGGTATGTATGTACTGTCAGCGGGGGGTGACGATGAAGCAAAAGAGGAAAGGAAGGAGGGTAAGGCCAACGCTAAAACTTCTGGTTTAAAACATGTTTGGAAAGAGTTGAAGGGACAATATGACATAAGTTAGCTTATCTGATAGCGGTCACGCTTTGTTTACCCAACTTTATCACACAGAGCAGAGGTCAATGGATGAGTTGGAACTCAATCAGTGGATGAACAAAGTCCAGTTAACCAGACAGAAAAAACACACACACACAGAGCCGAGGTTACTGACGTAACCAACAAGTGCCCACAGTTAAACAACTATGGTTAGTGAAGTTACACCTTATCAGTTCTAGGAGGCACCTGAGTTTTTATGTTACAAACTCAATCTTACTTATCATTAACCAGAGAATTAATAATACAAGAAATAAAATAATCCAGCTGCGTGGTGCTCAGGCTGTTTATGAAGTACAATCCAGTGTCCAGCATGTTTCACACTGAAGTGACGGCCTGTCAGTAAGCAGCCAGGCCCCTGTACCATGCCGGCTCTAATCTGTCATAAGGGGCCTAAGTTACTGCTATGGAGCCTATCCCAGTTATGTAAGGAGATTTGGAGGCTGTCTGACATAACACCACACTGCACACTCTCACAGTGATGTTGACTATGTGTGTCCCCCGGGAGTCTGAGGTATTTATTTCATGTTTCTTTTGTGGTTTGAATCTGGTCAGTTTCCCCCCCTCAAGCCACAGCCTCCCTGCACCTCTGCTTTACCCCTTCTGAGTGTTCACTGGTTTTTATAGGAAACATTATAGAAGCATCCTTGTAATCCCAGGTTCTCCCCAACACATACGATTTGGCAGAGTGTTGGCTTGGCCTGAGTGCAGGCAAAGTAAACAGCCAATGAAACACTCCTTTTCACACAGGGGGAAGGCCAGCTAACAGGGGCTGAGGGTAGAACATGGAATGAGTATGGGTGCCATCATCTGGGCTCAACATTAAATCCTTAAACTGACAGTGAATATCAAAGCATGCCTTCTTGAGGTTGAGACTTGCAAACCAGCTAAATATGTGTAAAGAGAGTGGAGCAATGAAGCGCCAAATCACAACAGAAGTAATCTTAAAGCACTTTATGCAGAAAACCCAACAGTCCCACTTGAGCAAGCACTAGGGGACAGTGGAGAGGAAAAACTCCCTTTAACGGAAGAAAAGTGACTTATTTACACGTCTAAGGGGCACTTTGTGTTGGTTTCAGTTTTAGTAGGATTTTGGACTGACTCGATTTAAAAACAAGGCAGCATCATCACACAGAGCTCTGTGTAATGATCTCCTCTTTCATCCAGCAGCTCCTCTCTGCTGAAAGTAGTAGAGTGGTGAGCGTCTGCAGCCTTTGTCCTGCACATGCACTTTCATAGAAAGCCCGTTAGGAACCCGGTAACATGTACGCATGACACAGTAATCGGAGTTCTCTGGGAGAAATCTACCTGGGGAAACCAGGTTTCTCTAATCCCCTACCCCGACTGAGGTGACAAGGTTTCCCGTTTACAGGACAGTTCAGAAATCAGCTTACTCGAGAAAGCTGACTGTAACCCAGTTTCTTGCATGAGGAGCTGAGGAGGCAGACGTTCAGAGCAAACTCAATTGACTCAGATAAAACTAAATTTTCCTGATTGCTGAACTTGCCTCTCATGCAGTAACCCTATTTCTTATCTACTGAATCTCACCTTCATTATTTATATTACGACTATTATTTATCTTTTCTGTATTTTCATACTATACTCTACATTTTTTCTGTTCTGACAATTTCTATTTGATTTTGGATGTAATTTTCACTCGACTACTGTGACACCTGAATTTCCCCCGTGAGAGATCAATAAAGTGTCACCTGACCGTACCTACCTGTTTTTCATTCCATACACAAACTTTGCACATGACCTGGCCTTTGAGAGAACTGCTATAAACATTCTCACCTTTAGGCTTTTTTCTCTTATGGACTTCTTTTCTTGCAATCCTTGACCTTCAATGGCTCATTTTATGTCTACATAAAGCTCCAAAGGGCCCCTCTGAGAAACCAAAACAACCCCCAAGCTCCCTCTGGTTCCTTTGTCCCACCTTCCTCTCCCAAAGAGACAGAACATATGGGACTCAGGGTCAGAAGTCAGTGTGAGGGAGGGGCTGTGAAACGGCTGCCCGCACCTCCCAAGATCAACTGCTCTCTCTCTGCTATCAGAAACAGGACGACATTTGCAAAGGGATGCCGGCAGTCAACAGCTCGCAGCATCCTCTGAGGTCAACAGGTCTCGCCGATTCCCAGAGGCATCCAATCCATCATTATCGCCCACCCCTCCCATCACCCCCCAGACCTCTGAACTTTAACTAGCAGCGCATGGCCTCTTCTACAGGTTGACACTACACATCTCTGCCACTCAACATCCTGTCAGACATGACAAGAAGGTTTGGGGCTGTGTCGGGAGCTTCAGTTAAAACCAACAAAACGTACTTGAGGAGACAAAAGTCTGTTGTTGGCGCAGCCGTCTTCCCACACAGTCGGGCAAGTTCTTGGCCCAAAGTCGGAGACCTAGCTGGAAACTGCTTCTGGTGTGTGTCTGAGTTCAAAAAGCTGGATTGTGCCTGTGCTCGCTGCTGTAAGCTTTTGGCCTTGTCTACTGCATATTTTGCTTTTAACTGATTCCTGCCATTGTCTCTGCAGCAGCTGCTCATTACTATTCGCAGCTGGCGGTACACACCCCGGCATTATTTAAATGCCAATTACAGCCAAATGACTAGGGACGAAAACCCCTCTGTGCTAGTCTTACTGGCCTTTCCCAGTGGAATCAGAAGCTCCTGAAAGTTTCATTTGTTTGAAGCTCTCAATACTTCGATTTATTTCACCTTTTATTTTACTGTATTTTGTGGTATATTTGTTTTTGTTCACTTTTGGAGAGCTGAACTCAAATGGAAGCCAGTTCACAAAATCCTTACTTTTCCAGTAAGGTCAAAACATCAAGTCAAAAGCCAGTAACAATCTCTAGTGAGAGGGTTTATAAGAAAGACAGGAGGCTTTGCTGCAGGAGGTCATGGTTATGAGCATCATACACGTGTGTGTGAGTGTGTGTGTGGAAGAGACAGTGGCGAGGCCCGGTCGTGTGTTACATTACAGTGATGCATTCAGCGTACCCTAGAGGGACTGTCGGAATGAATTACTCTAACAGGCTTAACAGCAGCCTGGCAGAGCCAGCAGAGCAAGAAGCAACGAGTGGCGGGGACAAAACGCAGAGCTGGATGGGAAGAGGTAAAAACCAATGGCCGTAGAAGAAAGAAAGAAGGATAAAGATGCTCGAGAGTGTGGCGAAGGCTGACGGGACAAAGGAAAAAAAACAATGTTAAAATTAATAGGGGGTAATTCAATTCATCCTTTAAAATAAATTGGCTTTTATTGAACTATTAATGCTGTGTGTCCCATGTACTATCTGTCAATTACCCAGACATGGCATTGTTGGCATGAATCAACGGGGGCGTGTGTCAGTCATCAGTTGGCAGAGTTAGTGTGCAGCTTTTGTGCCGATGGACTCCCAGGCCGGTGTACGTGCACGGACAGATGGCCGGACCCTCAGAGAGCTTTGCAATCCCTTTGTGTCCTGTGCTACACATCTGTGCTCCAACTCTAACTTAAAGCTACAGTTGGAAACAGCCAAAAACAGCAGCAGCAGCAAGGCAGCCTTTTCAACAAACTGAATATTAACAGCCATGTAAATATGGTCAGACTGTCTCACTGGAGCAGCATTAAAAGGTACAAGAGAAGCCCAGGTGGTATATGATTTCATCTTCTGAGAGCCGAGTTTTTAACATAAAACCTGAATCAGACGTGTAGAAACTTGTAGTAAGAGAGGAAACCTTTACTGGTCATAATGGATTTGCTAATGGAGTCACCTAGATGGGAAACGGAGGTGGCTGTTAATCCCACTGTGTTTTAACCAGCCCAGCCAATTCCCCCTGAGGTTACATTTACTCATTCACCGGGTTAAAGCTTATAAGATGCCAAAACACAGCATGGTGGTTTGTACTAGTCATAAACAGGACTGTACTAGGAAAAGTATTTCTGTGTATCAATGTTTGCTCCACGTTAACCGTCATGCCTCTGCTGCTGGGGGGCTGACAGTTGACTAAAATGAAAAGCTTTGTTTGCTGAGCAGTGATTTGACACTCAGGTGTGAGGAGTGGGAGGTGTGAAGACATGCAGACATATGAAAGGAAAAGAGCAGGAGAACAAAAAAGGAGGAACAGAAGGACCGCGATGAAGAGGTGGGAGGAGGAGACAGTCTGGAGATTAGAGCTGAAAATGACTGGCAAGGACGTGGATTCTCAGGGGAGTTCAACACCTGACAACAGTGGATCATCTGGAAACTGAAACTGAGCATCGGCGTCACAGCCTCCCCCTGTGTCTTTGTGTGTGTGAAGACATGTACTGTACATCTGTGTGTGCGTTCATGCATGTCCTTAACGATACATGCAAACAACAGTGACTGCTGTGCTGTGAAGTCATTACTGGAGACTTCAATGGGATTATTCTTGATCATTTGATCATTTAAATTAGTCCAATATTTTAATGGGATCATTTAGCTATTTAGTGTTACAGTCTAAATAATAACGTCAAGGCACATACAAGCAACAGACTTAAAAAATTAGGCAGCACAGGCTGAGATATCCAGAGTCTCCAAAAAAAACTGTGGATCCTACACTTCCCATAATCCAGGTTGATGGCTTTTATTCTTAGGTTGCTTACAAAACTGAACAACTGGTTACAGAGGTGATTGTTAGTTGGTTCGAGTGACTTTTTAAGAAAAGCTTCTTCAGTATGATCATTTTCTTTCTCCTCTGCAGTAGTATTTTTTAGCACAAAACTAAACGGATGATGTCACCTTGGACTCTGACACAAGTCTCCCAGCTGGGACTATGACTTAGATGATGACGTGAACACTATTTTACACACTATTTAACTCTGATACACCATGAGCCCCCAGGAACAGTGCTGTCTTATAATGTGACAAAAATGACTTACAATAACTTCTAGGGACAACATGTCACCTCCTGAGATACTTTCAAACCAGTGGGATGGAGAGGCTGGTTTTGGACCATGGGACACCATTTAGGGAGCCCTGCATTAGACCCTTCATGCTTAGTAAATGCCAACATCTCTCAGACTTTAGTCTCAAGTTTGTAGCACAAACTTCCTGTTTGATTTCTTGTGGACTCTTTCCACTATTTTATGAAATTCCATAAACTATATATATGTGATCAGTCATCAGTGTTAGCAGCAGCTGAACTTAAGTGAACAATTGTCACCTCTGAAGCAGAGGGTAGACATCTCACACTGCAGCAGCACTGAGCTCATACCTCCGTTTAAAAAGTGGCATGTCAAACATCTCCCCCAGATTAGCTCTTCACGCCTCTTACATTTCAGCTCCACAATGCTGCAGACCACAAATGCATCTGGCGTTAGAACGCAGAGGGTTATTTTTGGCTTTGTACACAGGCCAGGGTGTAGTTCTACCACTGAGGCTCACTGGCATTGTACGGGGAGTTAAAGGAGTTAAATACTGTATGATTCTGTAGAGAGCAGATAGAAAGACTGAGAGGACACTGAAAAGCAAGATGAAGCCCAAGGCAGGTCCACAGGAAGCCTGGCCCTCTGAGTTTAACAATGGGCTGAGGGTAATAAGGCCACGCTGCCACACAAAGAGCAGGGAGGAGGAGAATCACTGCCTAAAATAGGTAATGGCACAGTACAGTGATAATGTGGGTCGCTGCAATTATGGCTGCCACCAACTCAGGGTGCAAGATGATGCGGGGGGGTGCCGAGGTGCTGCACGTGCTTAACAAAAGAAAGGGAGCTTTATGGAGCACTGGAGACAACATCTTCACATCAATCATGGCAGCATTAGTGTTGCACAGATGACTATGATGCGTCAGGGGGGAGAACAGCAACAGGCCTGATCAGAATTGTAAATGATCTCTATAAAGACACGGGGTTGGGCAGGCTGGGGGACGTGATGCCCCATAGAGCTTGATTTATGCTCGCGTCAGGACAGGTTTCCGAACAAAAAGCACAATGTAAGGATCTGACCTCACATTCATGTTGTTCTACTACACACAAGATCAGTCATACATGCTCATAACGAGGCACTTGATCATCAGAATAGTTTCTGGTTTGGTGATTTCATCAGGCTTCTACTGCAGCAATAGGAATATTTTAGGGGCTTCGACTGCTGGTTGGACAAAAGCGAGGCATTTAATGA
Source organism: Sandelia bainsii (assembly GCA_032362345.1). NCBI lineage: Eukaryota > Metazoa > Chordata > Actinopteri > Anabantiformes > Anabantidae > Sandelia > Sandelia bainsii. The sequence continues at coordinate 1,470,036 of JAUMHL010000016.1, forward strand.
CACCACTGTGAACTCTTCACCTTTTCTTTGCAATCTGCAGACAAAACGATTAATCAAGAACATAACTGGCAGGTAATCTATAATCAAACCTTCAATAGTTGCAGAGCTATTCAACTGTATTGCCAACTGTTAACTTGGCCCTCACACACACACACACACACTGCACAAGCTCATCAAGTGTTAGCAGAGCAGACAGCAGGACATATGGACCTCAGTATGCTGGAAGCTTATCAAGTGTCACCTCCAAGACTTGTCACAGCCTCAAAGCAACACAAACACACAGACAAACTATGGCAAGTGTGTCACTTTAACAACCTTCATTATCTTAAATCAAGAGTTAATTTTATATCTGCCTCATCAGACCAAAAAAAAAAAAAAAAAAAAAAAGATTACTTTCATCATGCACACTTTACTATTCTGAACTTTGGCCCAGAGACTCCAAGTTGGCCGTGATGTAATCCCACTGCAACTCAGCTCAAACCCCCCCCTCTGCACTGTTAGAACCACAACCAGAAGGTAAAGTTACCATTAAAAAAAGCAAATCAACACTGCAGTAATAAGAGTAGTGAGTAGAGAGGCAGCTGGCTAAAGCTGTTCCCTGCTTCACCTTTGGTGAGTGAACGTGAAGGCAGCATCACCAGCAAAACCCAAACAACACCTGAACACTGCTTCATCAGAAGCACAGGGACACCCTGGTTTGACAAAAACCTTTTCTGTCATGTGTCTGCTGTTCATGTGAGCAGAGGTGATCTCAAACTGTTGGCTTCCATTGGGAAACACACAAGAAGCTCATCAAGCTGAAATGGACAGAGGTTCTGCTCGGACTCCGCAGCTCATAGCATGCTTTCACATAGCTTTACAAGCTAGTGGTCTGTAATCACTGATGTGCTGTATTAGCATGGTGGAGGGGGTGTTTCTGTTAGCCTGGAGGACTTGTTGTGGTTCTTTTTTTCACGTATTAACATGTCAGTTTTCAAAACCAACGAACTGCTACAGAGGTGAGAGCTCGTACCTGCTAACTCGTCCGGTTCCAGTCCAGTTTCCGTGTCTATCCCACAAATGACAAAGTAGTGGGCGAAGCGGCAAGGCGCCGAGCCGGACACCGCGGAGCTCCCACTCATCCCGGCCTCGGTGTTCAGCGCAGGTCCGCTCCTGCTTCACGTTACTCCAAGCGAAACATCTCCAGAGACAAAGGCAAAACTGGGAAAAATAAGTGCTAAATATCTCTTGCGTCGGTTCCTATCTGTAAAGAAAATAATAACAATGAAGCGTTTGAAAATACTGAAATTGCTTCTAACAAAGCAGCTCCACTGAACACTTGAGTCCGCGGAGATTCCCGACACACGACTGAGGGTTGTGAAGAGTAGAGCGGTGTGAAATCTCCGCCGCTGTGGAGCTGTGAAGGTGCCTGGTAGGGCGGGATATTCAAATATCACACAGAGCTACACGTTGTTTCTTTCGGCTGCTAAAATAAGTTTATATAACCTGTGTGTCCGTCCTAACCAGCGACCAGCTGACTGAATCCATAAATGACATTATATCCTCATATGCTCTAGTTCTGCTCCACACATCCACGGAGCTACGCGTAGGGACTTTATCACTCTGCGGAAGAATACAATCACTGTACAGTCCTTACTTTGTCATAAACAAATTTTATCCAGAGGCGTAGAAGTTCTTTCTTGGGGCCTGGTGCCCACAGACCACATTATTACTTTTTGTATACATGGTGTCATATTCTGTCCATGAAAAATAAAAAAATATTGTGAGACTACATGGGAAACCGTACTTGACTTCAAATTAAAAGATATGACAGAGAATCTAACAATTCAGATGTAGACAACTTGCGATACAATCGGTATAACAGATGATAACTATATACACACACACACACACACACACATATATATATATATGTATATATAATGTATGTACACTGCTCAAAAAAAATTAAAGGAACACTTTTTAATCAGAGTATAGTATCAAGTCAGTTAAACTTCTGGGATATTGAGCTGGTCAGTTAAGTAGCAGAGGGGGTTGTTAATCAGTGTCAGCTGTTTTGGTGTTAATGAAATTAACAACTGGTGCACTAAAGGGGCAACAATGACACGACCCTAAAAACAGGAATGGTTTTGCAGGTGGAGGCCACAGACATTTTTTCCTTTTTCCTTCTTCAGTAGTTTTGCATTTGACTAGGGTCAGTGTCACTAGTGGTAGCATGAGGTGATACCTGGACCCTACAGAGTTTGCACAGGCAGTCCAACTCCACCAGGATGGCACATCAATATGTGCCATTGTCAGAAGGTTTTCTGTGTCTCCCAGCACAGTCTCAAGAGCATGGAGGAGATTCCAGGAGACAGGCAGTTACTCTAGGAGAGCTGGACAGGGCTGTCGAAGGTCCTTAACCCATCAGCAGGACCGGTATCTGCTCCTTTGTGCAGGGAGTTACAGGATGAGTACTGCCAGAGCCCTACAAAGTGACCTCCAGCGGGCCCGATGTCTTCTAGTTGGCCCTGTACTCACTGCCCGGCACCGTGGAGCTCGACTGGCATTTGCCAGAGAACACCAGAATTGGCAGGTCCGGCACTGGTGCCTTGTGCTTTTCACAGATGAGAGCAGGTTCACTCTGAGCTCATGTGACAGACGTGAAAGGGTCTGGAGAAGCATGATCATTTTGGTGGTGAATCAGTGTTGGTCTGGGGAGGCATAGCTATTGAGGGATGCACATACCTGTACAGGATAGACAATGGCACCCTGACTGCCATTAGGTATTGGGATGAAATCCTTAGACCATTGTTAGACCCTTCGCTGGTGCAGTGGGTCCTGGGTTCCTCCTGGTGCATGATAATGCCTGGCCTCATGTGGCAAGAGTATGCAGGCACTTCCTGGAGGATAAATGAATTGATACCATTGACTGGCCTCCACGCTCGCCTGACCTAAATCCAATAGGATGTAGGTTGATAATTTTCATTTTCATCAAATGATGTGGCATCCTTTTGTTCCTAACACATTACCCATTCCATATCAGTATGGATATCCAGCATGATTTTATTTCCAGTTGAGATCTGATGTGTTTTCAAAGTGTTCCTTTAATTTTTTTGAGCAGTGTATATATACTGTGTACAGTGTATACATTAATCTCTCTGGAAGTTTTCACTTTTATATCATTTTTTTACAACATTAAATCATGGTTGATTGAATTTAGGGTTTTTGTCAAAGACTTATAAAATAAATAAATCTTTCATGTCAAACAAAGTCATGTGAATTCATTAAAAGTATAAAACTAAAATTAAGTAACTGCTTTAGTTACTCCCTTTAAAGTAACTCACCTAAATCATCACTGGAGCAGCCAGTTGTTTTAAGAAGACCCATGGTTAGTGAAATGGAGATCACCTGAGTGCAGTGAATGTGTTCCAGGAACTGTCAGTACTGACCTCCCTTACTATTCCTCTTCTTCTAGTCCAGTTTTTGAGGACATCCTGATGCAGGCATATTTAGACATGTATTATATATATATATATATATATAAATATAATATATTATATATATTCCTTCAATTTCTTAATGATGGATTGAACTTTTCTCGAGTAATAAAGTATATTTATACTACAATCCCTGCAATATATCTCAGAAGTGATTACACTCTCTTGTACATTTTTTGTCAAAAAACCTAATTAAATTGGCTGTAATTCAATGTTCCAAGACACTGCGCAATTGAATCAGTATTAAAAAAGAAAAAGACAATCATTCTATAATAAATCTATAATCTATTAAAGTGTGTACGTTTAATGCTTTTTAAGTGTGTCTTCACTTTGATTTTTGGTAATGTGTGTATTGAGTAATTGAATATTTAATCAGTCTTTATTTATGTGCTTTAAGTTCCACTAGAAACCCTTTGAGGTCTTGTTCCCTCAAGATCTTCTTGGAGTGGTTCCTGCAGATCACATCGTACAATATTCAGGAGAAACTGTCATCCTCACTGCTATAGCTCAGTCATATTCTTACAATGCCAGGTGTGAACATTTCTCTGAGCTTGTGTGTAGGGTTAGTGTCCTGCCAAATCACTGAGCTTCAGCTGGTGAACGGTCATCCTAACATTAATACCCTGATGTTTTTTTTAGAGCAGCAACTCAAAATGTTTTAGGTGAATCAACATAGCTAACTCATTCCTCCAAAGATTTCATTGACAAGGCTCCAGGTTTCCTGACTAACGAACCCAGTGAGCTTTTCATCACAGTAATTTATACCTTAAAAGAGCCTTTTTATTGATGTGAAAATTCAGTGATTGGGATTTGACACATTTTGCGTCAGTCTCTGATGTAACAATCCCCCTTACATTTACATATTAAAGAACATTTTAAGATCACTTGAACGCACCAATTCAAGGGTGATTTTCATGGTATTTGGTCAATTTTACTCATGCTTCTGTTTAAATGTTTGATTAAATACTGTGGCTCCAACTTAACATGCAAGCATGTTGAAAGCAGTAATATTCCACTTGTGTATAGGCCCTTGTGTGTATATCATTCAGTCCTCAAGTGTGATCTGTTTTACAATGTCTCCCTCTAGTGGTGAAATGGAAGGACACGAGCCAATAGGCAGTAGATCCCTTCAAGGCTTTATGTAATTTGAAATTAACATTTAATTTAATAATTAAAAAAAACATACAAGAAACATAAAAAAAAGAAGAAGAAAAAAGCAACATTTAACTAAATGCTAACATTTACACATTTTGAGGTAGCTGGTAAAAAGAACATTTATATTTGTTTTATATGTATATACATGAACAATTAAAATACAGTGTATAGAGTTTTATAATACAGACATCTGTTACATGACAACTACTGTTCCACCTCTAAACCACCAGGCACTGTGGGAGGAACGCTGGCACATCATTCTCACTGATGGGGTCTCGTAGGGGATCTACACCTGCTCCTCTCCTGGCTGGAAGTTGCTGTAGAAAACAGCAGAGAACAAGAGGAAAGAAGATGAAGAAATAATATTAGATTACACATTCTTTTCTTAAATGCCACAACACCCGGTGAAAATGACACAGTCCACCTGGCTGCAAAAAAACTGTTACACATGGAGCAAACTGTTAGACAGTGTGTAAAGTATCACCTTTTGTTGGCCTTTGCTTCTCTGCCCACTTGTAATCTTTGCCCACAACGTTGCCTATGGTAAGAATTAGGGTTCATTAGATTTATAAAAACGTACTTCTGATTTTACTCTCATTAATTTATTGAACATTGAATAAAACATTTTAAAACTTGGGGGCGGAAAAAGAAAAACGCACTTTGCTCGCTTGATGTGGTCCGATTTATGTCCTTTGTCCGCTGTATGGCTTCAAGCTTGAGCCTCTTAATCAGGGGGGTTTCAGATTTCTGGGAGCTGTGCCTCTTTCTGGGTGCCCAGCTTTTGTGACTAGGTCCTGGCCTCACTTCTCTTCTTGAATCACAGCTGATGCTTCTTAACAGCTCCTGCCTCCCCTGGATAGATTTTCTGTATCTCTTTGTTTTATCGTAGCTTATGCGCCAGTCGTATCTTACCCGTTTCTTTGCAAATGACTGTGTGGTCATATAGCATGACAGATCTTTTGTGGGTGGGTGATAATGAGCTAGTGTTGAGGGGTTGCTGTAGGAGTGAGAACGTTGAAGTTTGGATGAAGACAACTGTTGTGTAGGAACCGATGTGCCTGGCTTAGGTTTAGGAAGACTAGTCAGGGCAGACGTTCCTACAGACTGAGAGATACCTTCAGACGCTGACCTTCGTCTGACTTCAGAAAATTGTTCACTTGTGGAAGCAGAGCTGCTAGCGGAGGTGGTCGAGCCTTCTTGACTAGACAGTGAAATCTGTCCAGAAGCTGGTCTGGATTTTGTTGCATTGGTCTGACGCTTATTGTTTGTTGCACAGTGTCTATCATTTTCAGATGTTGATTTGGTTGCTGTGGGGGTCTTTGGAGCCTGAGTTTCACCTTTACCCATTTCTCTGGAATCTTTTGAAAGTTTCAAGTAACGACTGGACTGAGAAGCCTTCTCAACAAAGAGACGAGGAATCACAGGGTTAGAAGCCTTATTAGTAGAATCTGCGTTCTTGCCCACAGATTGGGGAAGCTTGTCTGATGAGTGTTTAGATGACAGTAAATTTTTTTGAGGCTTTTTCCCAGTAGTTCCATATGAACACTGCACAGTGTCAGCAGCAGAGCTGTTCTGTGCTGCAAATGATGTAGTGCTACTGTCTTCTGATCCTGATGAGACCGTTTTCTCCACAGTTGGCCTCTTTTTGTATATGTAGTCTTTTTTAAGCACTTTGTCAGAATCACAGGAATTCCTTCTTTTCAAGGTTGATGGTCTGGTCTCTTGTCTCTTGTTGAATCTCTCGGTCTCTTGCTGAATGTGCTCTTTAGCTTCAGTCAGCTGTCCGCTTTTTCTGGCGTTGCCACCATCCACTGACCCTGAAGACATATTCTGCTTGTTTCCCTTTTTATAATTTTGGTCACTTTCATCCTCTGTGTCAGAGTCTGGGATTATTATGATTTGTTGTTTTGATTCATCTGGTTTGTTAATGGCATGATCGACCTGCAAATCTATTTCATCGTCAGTGTCCGAATCAAGAATGATTAGTTCACCCTTTTCTGAAACCTTTTGGCTTTTGGTCTCAAGTTGAGCAGTCTTTAATCGAGCTCTGGCTTTCAACAGCTCTTTAAGTCTGTGTAAGCGCAAGCACCTGGTTTGACCTTTTTGTGTATTTGTAACCTTGTCTTCAGTCACTTTTTCAGACGAAGAATGATCTGTGTCTGAGAACACAGGCGCTGATGTTTCCTTCAACAACTGCCTGGGCACTGTTAAATAGTTGTGTTCTGATGCAGGTGAGTAATCACAACTGTCTTCAGTTTCAGAGCAGGACTCTCTCCCGTTCTCAGCTGTATGTGGTTCTCCCTCTGGGTTCGGTTTATTTGAAATTGTGCTCTTGTAGAAACCAAATTGTACACTTTTAGCTTTTACAAAGCTGTCCAATGTGTCAAACACCTCTATTTGGGAAGATGTAGCAGCTGGTAGTGGATCTTGAGTTGTCTGACGTAACCTGCGTTGTTTGGGACTTCTTGCACCCCATCTTTCCATGACTTCAGTCTCTCCATGATGTAGCACAGCTGATTCTAAAACCCCCTTCTCTTCGGCTAGTTCTTCTGGTTCAAATTCAACATCTCCTATGATAGGGATGACCATCCAGTCATCATCATCATCATCATCACCCACCATCTGATCAGTCTCATCTTTCAAAATAGGGGAAGGACTACATGACACAGGTTGGTATGTTTGCCATCCCAGATGTTCCTCACTGTCACATTTCAGATTTGACAGATGTTCAAACCCATCATCAGGTTCTGCAAAACCTGTACGAGCAATGGAAGAGCAATGTTGTGCTGTATCCACAATTTCTGTCTTTGGTAAAAGCTGCTTCTCTGGAACCAGCTGCTCATCTGAAATCACTTGTGTGAGTGATGTTTCCACAGCCACATTATGTGGATCTTCCTCTTCACTTATGTCGTCGTACTGGATGTCTTTGAGACATGGCTGTCTTGTCACCACCTGGGACTTGTCATCATCATCGGAAATGTCTTCATATTGTGGATCTTTTAAATAATTCACAGAGTGTGTTTTCTCATCAGGGCATGGTTCTTCATGGTTTATGGTAACTTCGTTTTCAGAAAATTCTTCACTGAACTCACTTTGTGTATGCACATTACTCCTCGTACCTTCCCAACTGTGGTTTGCACAAAGTGACATTACATTAAAAATCTGAATTGCTGATTTTTTTTCAGAATGTGCGGTTATTTCCTTGCAGGTGATTTGAAAATGTTGTGGATCTTTAGTGTTTTTCTCTTTTTCTGTATTTGCATCTTTTTCGGTGAGTAATGCAACTTCAGATGTACTGTTTTTAGATACCACTGGACTTTTGGTTTGAAATTCCTCTAAGACCTCAGTCACACTTTCACTATGCAGTCTTACTGTTTCCACTGCTTTTGGGCCTGTTCCTCCTTTTTCCAGATTGGTCGTGGACTTGAAAGCCCAAGAAACACCAGGCTCTTTGTCTAGGTAATCTAAATTCTTGTTTATATTTAACCAAGGAGATCTGAATTCTTGTTGCCGTGAGCTGCAGCTGGACTTCTTAGTTGGCTCATCGAAGATCATTCCCGACACCGCTGTGAGAACCACTGGACTCTCATCTTCATTCTTTGTGCACGTGGCAGCAATGTTCATCATAATTTGTGGATATTCTGTGGATGTAAAGAGATGAACATTATCTATATCTCCTTTCCAATACTGTTGCAGTATGACTTCAGAAATGTTGTCCACCTTTGCAATGTTCTCTACATTCTCCAAACTAGATATCAACTCTTTCAGTGCAGTTAATGAATAATGAAGAGTGGCCATGCCATTCTCTATGTAATTATCATTCGTACTATAAAATGTTTCATCATTGCTACCAACAAATGTTTTATCTCCACAGTCATCTGAATAAACAAGTTTCCCATCAGAATTTATATTTGCTACATCCAAGTGTTTTTTTACTGACAAATCATAATCTATTGATGCACTCTTCTTAATAGGTTCATTTTTAGAAGCATGTTGTGAGTGTTCTACAGCAGAGGTTAGGGTACCTGATGAATGCTTCTTTGATGAAATTGGAGTGCAATCACCCACTTCTTTAGACTTCAGAGTTAATGCAGTATTTGCTTTGTGGCTCTTTGAAACGTCCTCTTTAAGTGCTTGGCTTCCAGCAGCAATGTACTGCTCAGTCAGAGAAAAGTTGAGAAGTTGCCTCTGGACATCTTCATTAGAGACAGAGGTTGTGGGGAGATCAACACTGTTTGTCTCTGGCATGTTGCAGTCAGACTGGAGAGTGGCGTCCCCGTTGTTAGTGCAAATATTAGACTTCATATTGGACGACATTGCTCCATGTTTTCTGCTTTGCTGGGTTGAAGCAGCTCTATAAGGTGCAATTCTACTTTCAATAAATTCCCATATTTGGTCATATGTAGGTGGTACGTTGGGTGGCTGGCCACTGAGCGAGAGAGAAGGGACCTGCAGCTGGTGGTAGGTAAAATTAGTTCTTTCAAAATGATCTAGGTTTTTTATTCTTGGCTGTTCACAGCTTGGATCAGCCAGTGAACGTTTCACTTGCAGAGTCTTGTGCCTTTCATCTGGAAAATTCGAACGATTAGGTTCTATGTTGGCATTAGTTTCCACTGATGGAGAGGATTGGGCATTAATTAAGCTTTGCATTGTACTGAAAGACAGAGAATTTGTTTTCAGTATTGAAGCAAGGAGTGGGTGGGCTATCTCCTTTTTGGAAACAGAAGAGGAATGCTCATCCGGTCGAGGGCTGTTTCCCTCAAGTGCTATAGAACTGGTACCAGCTGAAAAGGAGAGAGGATTTGAACTTTGGGGGATTGCAGATGAATTCTGATGGTGATGAAGTCTGTGAAACTTTTGCTGTGCTTGTGTATATCCTTGCTGCCTCTGACCTGGAAGACAAGTCACTCTGAGTTCCCCGGGGTACTGGTTGGCTACCATGTTGGTTTGCATTCCATTTGCAGAGTGAACCACTGATATAAGTGTTGCAATGTTGTCCTGGGGTGACTCTGGTGTTAAAACTCCTTGGCTGTGTGGACATCCAGATTGCATTGCATGGAGAGCAATTTTTCAAGTGCTGCGTTCAGCTGAACATTTCTCAGGTCTACAAAACAAAAAAACAAAATTAGTTGTTGGCTGCATTCATATAGACCTCTTCTACTACAGGAACTTTCTGGAACTATAGGAACGATTCTCCAAATCCACAGTTTGGTTCAAACCTTGGTTTTCATTTTGTTTTTGCGGGGTTTCAGGGTTTGAGCTTTCAAAACACACTGTGTACTGTCTCTGTATTCCTCGCAACATGGAGGACCCAAATTCTGTACTGTACCTGAATGTAGCACACCAGACCTGCAACATTACTTCTATATAACAAAATGTTACTTTCTTAAAGTAAAGCCTGCCCAAATTCAAGTGATATGTCCTCTTCTGATGTAAAATTTTCTCTGCACAATGCTCACTCGCTCTCTTCTAGTACTTCACATGATATACGATAAAAAAAAAAAAAACAGACAAAAATATATACATTTGCCCATGTGGGCCATAAGTCGCAAATGTGCACCTACTTGTAGAATGTGGTTAGCACTGTCACCAAAAATGGGTGCAAAGTGGGACTAAATGTCACAGTCTGGAGCTCTGGACTCTACCACAATGTCATGTCATGTTTGCAACAGGGTGAGGCTATTTGCAGTTATATAAAACGGGGACACAATCGTAGATGTTTGCCTTACGATTTCTGTCTCATTATCCGAACTGTTACTCCCCTATCTGCGACCTAAATGAAGGTCAAGCTAATTTTATTTTCTATATAACGCCAGATCACACCAGAAGTCATTTAAGGGTACTTTTCCTATAGAACAGGTCCTTTTATTAAACAAACTAAACACCCGTATGTTATTTTATGTTTTTACATTTACACGACTGCATGTCATTTCTGTCTCTACACCAGCGGACAGAGCACGGGTCAGAAAATATGACACTTTTAAAGGCTAACGGCCAACACACACACTGTCATTTGACACACGTGGAACACCAAGCGGAAATGTGTTTGACTTTGTGGAAATAAAATAGACACAGTTCTCACTCCAGGTATATAACTGTGGGAATAAGACTTGCTAGGTATCTGAAGCCAGTTTCACATGTGGACTCTGGACTATATCTGGAGAATCAGGTCCAGACATTGCTCGGAGTTATACCTCCACAGGTATGTCATCTTGACCAACCACCTTTCCAGTCTTCATCCACTTCATAGCTGCCCTCACATCCTGCTTACTAATCCTCTGCACTTCCTGATACACAAACTCTCCATCCGTCCTCCTCTCTCTAATTTTTTTACATTCACCAGATCCTCAACGTACTCCTTCCATCTTCTCAACACACTCTCTTGACTTGTTAGCACATTTCCGCTTCTGTCCTTAATCACCCTAACCTTCTGTACATAATTTCCAGCTCAATCTCTCTGCCTAGCCAATCAATACAAGTCATTTTCTCCTTCCTTATAGCAAAGTCTCACATACAATTCACTAAAAGCCTTTGCCACCTCTCTCTCTTCTGTATGCCTGGCCTCCCAATACTCCTGTCTACTTCCTTAATCTCCCTGACTATCCCACTTTTTCCCAGCGAACTACTTACTTAGCACAACAGTTTGTTTAATATTGGTGACTTTTAGGGGCGTAACGGATCACAATAGTCATGGTTCGGGTTTCATCACAAATGTACATCACGGATTGGACCATTTTTCTGACCACCCCCACCAACTTTGGCAGTACTGATGCAAGGTCAGCAGATGACTTTAATTGAGAAGATGTCTGACTCTTGTTTTGAGGGGAACTAGACAACAGAGACACCCAGTCCTCTCTCATTGTTCAGAGGTGTTACAGAGTGACACCTCTTACCCTATATAGTATTGAAGCCCGTCTTTCCACCAACCTGCGGGAAGTACTAGAGCTGGGCGGTATGACCAAAATTCTATATCACGGTATTTTTCCCCATGCATGAGTGGAAAGAAGAGCGCCAGATCACAGTAGAAGTCATTTCAGGTTAGCTTGCCTATAGAACAGGTCTATACATTGTCCTTGAGACAACAGACACTGCTCCTTTTTCAGTCGTGTCCTTTTTCAGCACTTCATTGTCTGCTACAGCTTCTGTTTCGTAACGTTCGTGTCCATTTCCACCGCTCAGTACCGCTAAACCTTTAGCAGTGTAGCAATAAAAAACGTTTTTCGGTTTGAACCGATATACCACCCAGCACTAGGAAGTACACATACTGACAACCTAACATTTGTCCGGTTATTTTAAAAAAAAATGAGGAATTAACATTAGAAGCCTAGACTTGACCCTTCCCTTCCCTTGTGGAGAATTACAGCCCGTATTCTTACATTTCTAGCTAAAACCCTTGACTGCAGTTTATCTGTGGTACAGCTATCAGCTAGCTGGTTCAGGTCCTACCTACTCTTTTCTCCAACTGTAACACATTCCTGGGTTCTAAAGGTGAATAAGGCACGCAGAATGTACATGTATACAAAATAGAAAATCCAATATGAACTCTGAACTATAACACACTCGAAGTGTGTGAACGTGAGCCAACTTACTTACGTTTTCCTAGCGCTGCTATGAACACATGCTTTGTATTACGTAATGACCCGAATATCGTTGAAAAGCGCAGAATCTCCACTTTCAGAAACCGTTGGACTTTTTCCAAAACAGAATCATAACTGAGATAAATAGTGAAAGTACAGTGGCCCAGACGTATAAATTCAGAAAGTGAATAAAAGGTTCTAAGCGCGTCAACGCTAGGGAAACAGAAGAGGGGCTAATCCCGCGAAACACTGTGCAGCATGATGATAAGCTCTGTGTCTGTTGTCCCTGGCACACAGAGAGAACAAATTCTCCTGTGGGAAGAATTATTGTCGTGGGCGTGGGGTTGCGCTCTGTCTGCGATTCGGGGGAGTCGAGGAATTCCGCCATGTTGGAATTGTTGCTGTGGGGAAAAAAATTACTAGCAGCTGCGAGTAGGCGGCAGAAGAAACGGGAAGTGGTCATTTCCCGAGTTCTACCCGTTCTGGTGCAAGCTAACGTCGCTGTCCCACGGCAGAACTCACCGCGCGCTTCTCCGTGACGTGACGAGAACGAGGCGCGCAGCTGCGCTTCCAAACATCACTGCCAAATGACGTCAGTTTCACACGCGGGCCTAGCAGTAAACGTAACCCAAACGGCGTTCCACTCACATAAGGCCAAACATGTATTATGTGCTCAACATCTTTTCTTAACGGCTTTACTGAATATTACATTTATTGTCATTAGTGAAGAAAAATAACAAACGGAAACGTCTGTGTTTCCCCACCTAGCGCCGTCGTAGTAGCGCCGACATGTACTGTCTGGCAGCTGTCCAAATGACATTTTGCCCAAGGGAATCAAAGTATGGCATTTCTCTAATACGCAACATTACTTACCGTTTCTCCGCTTTCCATTTTATTTATCGCATTTCTCAACGCGGCCAAAGTTTCCTCAAAAACGGTCTTACGCTCTTCACTTATTTTCCTGCGGTCATTTTTGTTTGCCTTTTTTTTTTCTTACCGCGTGAAACTCCACAAACAACGAACGCGAGTCAAAGAAATCCCATCGGATTGGTTTTTATCCGTAAACGTAGAAAGAAGACGTCTGGGGGCGAAGTGTGTGCGGAGCACTGCCACTTCATCCGTAACTCCCTTGTACTGAGCTCCAACTCATCAGCTCCTCTGCAACTCTCTAAACGTACAAAGAAACAGAGCGGCTGTGCGGACCTTTTATACGACGCTCAACGTGAGCTCTGATTGGTGGGTTTTTGCAAGGGGCGTGTATCTTTGATAAGTGGAACAGCGTGTTTGCAGAAAAGAAACAAGGAAAATGTTTGTCGTGTGAAAGCCAACCGTTGTTTTCTCTTCATGGAGTATAAACGAAGGACAGCAGCAGCGTGTAGCATATTTTGTAAGCTATTAGCTCCCACATTAGCACAGCTATGGCAAGCGGATATAACATTTAACAGTCTCAGTCGAATATCCGTATTTACATTTTAGACGTCTAGGAATGCATTTTGACTAGTCAAAATTACAGTTCAAGAGATCTGCAACTGTATTCTAACTAGCAAGAAAGACAGTTTAAGTTATCTACAATTACATTTCGACTAGTCAATTCTATTTCGGATATCGGAAATGACATCGGTTACGTCAGTCAATTCCAGATATCTTTAACTACATTATAACTAGTCAAAAGTCTAAATGAAGATATCTTAAACGCAATTTGCACTAATCATAAGTCCTTTTTAGATATCCAACATGACGTCACTTTTGATATGCAAAACGACCTCACTGCGCACTAACATTTATTAGATAGACAGGATTTACATTACAGACATCTGCAGTGTCTTTCTGACTAGTCAAAACTCCAATTTTGGATATCTACAATTGAATTTTGACTAGTAACATCTTACTTTGAGACATCCAAAAAGATAAATAAGATATCTTTTAAAAGTGTTTAATTAGAGATATCTTTAACTGGAATTATGACCAGTCAAAAATCCATTAAAGATATCTGCAATTAGACTTTTGACTTGTAAAAATGTAGTTGCAGATATCTTAAATTACACTTCTGACTAGCCGGAAATACATATCTTAATTGTATATCCTGTCTACTTGTTAAATGTTAAATCCTCTCGCCATACACAGCTAATGCTAAGACGTTGCCTAAAGTAAAGTAAACTAAACTGAACTAAACTAAAATAAAAAAACAGGTGCATGTGAATGAACGCATTATCCATACACAACTAATAATTTTACCATATGACTTATAATACTACATAACTACACATATGAAAAATAAAAAATAGGATTATTTAGAATAATAATAAATAAAAAAAATACATACATTAAAAAAGCTGAAATAAAAAAGACAAACCGTAGAACTGAAAGAACCCTCTCTTTTTCACTTCCCCCCAGTGCAGTGCTGTCACAGTGCAGGTACTTGTACTTTACTGTATTTCCTTTTCATGCTACTTTTATTTTTACTTCACTACATTTGTTTTAACATCATTAGTTACTAGTTACTTTTTGCAGATTCTTAGATTCATATAAAAATCATTATATATTAATAAAATGCTGATGTATCACTTATGGAATAACCTCCTGTCAATATATAAGGTGTTAAAATCATCTCCATCTTTATTGACTGCTCTTTCTGTTCCACAGTCACATTTTAGTCAGAATGTTCATGTTTGAGAATTTGTCTAACAAATCTGGACTGAAGTGAGAATATGTTTTTTTTTTTTTTCTGGACATGCCTGAAATGTCTCAGTTTATTTGTAAGAAATGTGCTAATAGACAGCACACACACACAGACTGAAGTTGTTGACAGTGACAGTAATTTACACATACGCTTTAATATAGTTTTAGAATGGCAGAAATATTGGACTCTGTGTTGGAAAAAATAAGTAATAAGCAAGAGTTAAGCCAGATTTGTATTAGAACAAACCTGCAGCAATCCTCTGACACATTATGAAAATGAGGAGCTGCGCACCATTCAGCATTTTAACTTATATGGTTTAATATATAATATATAATATCAGGTACCGCGACCCTTGCGAGGATAAACGGTTAGGAAAATGGATGGATGGATGGATATAACATCAGGCCATCAAAGAACATCAACATCCCGAGTGGCAGCCTCTTCTTTGCACTACTGGAGCTTGATAGAAAAAGTTAATCGTGAAGACAAACAAAATAAACAGAGTACAAAAGTATTTCAAGTGTACATTGTGCTTTAGAAACTTTGAATAATTTTGTATGTATTGTTACCTTTTACACAAGTGAAGCACTTTGGATGTATTGTATTATAAAAACATTTGTTTTTATTAAGATATGGCATGTTGGGACACATGCTGCATATTTATACCACCTACAGGTATGTCTTACATTCTAGTGCAGCAGTCTGCAGTTACCTGTCTCATCCAGCACGACGTGAGCAACTTCCTGGTGTGTCTCTTTGTGCCAACCAGTTTTTCTCTGCCAGGACAGTGTGCTGCCACCTCGAGGAGGTGCCGGAGTTTCCATCCCTCCATTATCTTAACCGCTACAAAAGAATTATTGGTAATAAAGATCAAACAAATCTGAGTACACAATTCAAACTCTTCTTTTTGGCCACAAATCTAGATGTAGACAGTATATGATACAAGGCTGGAGAGTTACTCTGCTGTAGTTAATGGTGGCAATAAACTGTTTGTTGAAAAAAGTTAAAAGGCAAAATACAATTTTTTCCAATACACAGATTAGAACCATTGTTATGAAAGATGTATCACAACGACAACTGGAGCTCTGAACTCCACATGGAATACACTTCTACACAGCGTTGACACAGATCTAGCAAGCAGCAAGCATACTCTGAGAGGCTCACAACTGTCTCTCTTTTATACACCTTGGTAAACATCCTGTGTGTACTACTGATAATTTAGATGCTGCTCTTGGTGATTAAAACCATTGTTGAGAGCAAAAGGTTTACTGTAAGAGCAAAGGCCAATCTACAGACAGTGAAGAGTGCCCTTAGCAATCACATTTCAACACAACGGGAGGAAACTAAATATTGATAGTTGGTCACAGGATGTACACATGACAAAGGTTATGCATGTAAAAGCACAAGATATATTAAAGGAGGCATAATATCTGATATAAAAAGAATAATATATAAAAATTCTATTACAGTTTAAAACAAAAAAGTGTTATATTTACGATTCTTTAAAAGTACCCACATTTTGCTTCAATGACAGCTTTGCATAAACAGCTTTGCTTAAGTA
This sequence comes from Sandelia bainsii, assembly GCA_032362345.1. Taxonomy (NCBI): domain Eukaryota; kingdom Metazoa; phylum Chordata; class Actinopteri; order Anabantiformes; family Anabantidae; genus Sandelia; species Sandelia bainsii. The sequence continues at coordinate 1,486,488 of JAUMHL010000016.1, forward strand.
AATGATCTGACTACAACTACATTAAACTACACTGGGTGTATCACAATTTCAGTTCAGCTGGAAGAGCAGACATCCTTGAACTGTAGGGTCAGTGGTTTCACATCCTTCTGGCAAGCAAGCAGCACCATTATCTGTGCAGCTCTCAAAAGTTCAGAGTGACCTGCAAATACTTAGGTTGAAGATAACAAAGTGGCTCTAAAGATGTTTCCACCTCAGATGGGTCAGAACCAGTCTTTCCAAGGCTTTCATGACATGTGAGGTGAGGGCGACTGGTCTGTAATCATATGCATCATTCACGTTTGCACGTGGTAAATCCAAAGTCTTACTGTTTCTGGTGGGGCAGTTGATGGTACTGATAAAAAGTTGGGAGAGTTGTGAAGAGACACGTGTCGTTCTAGTCTCCTGTGATTATTATGAAGACATTTGGATGTTGATTTTGTAGTCTAGAGGTGACAGAGTGAATGATGTCACACACTAATGCTGAAGCTGCTGATGGCACAATGTATGTAGTGACGACAATAACACATCTAAACTGCCTCAACAGATAATATGGATGTAGACTGACAGCTAACAGTTCAATTTCTGGGCTACAGAGACGTTCTTTATTATATTACGGGGATTAAGTAAGAACTTGATGTTGGTTTGTCATACATGAATGTATGGAAGAGAATTAGGACCATAGTAAAAAGTGTATTTCAGTTCTGACTTTCTTTTCAGAATTGACATTTTTTGTCTTAGAATTCTATATTTAAAGGCATCTGTGTTCTAACTTGAAGGGGCACTGTACCCCTGTTCAAATGTACTTTCACTGTTCACTTTGGATTTATATGTTTTGTTCAGCCAAATCTTCTGGCCCCTCCCAAATCATTGTGTAATAGACCTGATTTTGGGGACAATCACGCATGGTGACGACAATGACGACAGTCGCCAAGGAAACTAATAATATAATTTTGATGGTAACCCAACTCTAAAATTGCTATTATCAACAAATTTCTCTCGATGTTAAATAACCAACAGTTTCTACAATTACCTGCTGTTAGTCAAGCATTTAAACTAAGAATTCTGACTTTAAAATAGGAATTCAGATGTTCCCTATAGATCCTAGATTCCTATAGATAGGTCAGATCAGGTCATCGGGTCAACAGAGCGTGACTGGATCGGTGTGCTGGTGAACAAGACGACAGATACAGGAATGACAGGAATAGAGAATATATGGCAGAGGGCTAGATCAGGTAAGTGGCAACAGCTGGTGATAATTAATGGCAGAATGACCGGGAGCGGGGCGTGACCAGGTGTGAGTGCGAAAACACAGACAGGAAAAACCTTGACACAGAAATCAAAATGACCAACAATACATAAATGAAAACGGGGAAACAGGAGGAATGATCAAAACACAGGCAACCAAAATATAACAAAAACCCAAACTCCGGAAACAGAGGACCTAGATCATGTCAGAAGATTAGACTTTAAATTCACTTTAAACTTTATTACTAAGCATATAAAAAAGTACAAGATGCAAATGCAGTGTTGATGTGGCTCCTCTAGCTGGCCAAAAAGAAGAACACCCTTACCCGAAGGCAATACCTTTTTTATACCCTTCTTTTCCAGCATAACACATTCCTTACTCACATACACACAAACCCACATGACTTATGATCTCACAGCTGAGGACGACCTCTTGTTCCGTGGAAACAGAACAAATGGATTGTTCTCATGGACGCTGAGGCACAAACATCCTAATGTTATTTTACCATTTAAGGGAATGTTCAACATGGAGAAACACAGAGTGAGGCAGTCAGGCCACAGAGCAGTCACAATACAACTCCACACTGAGCACTGAGTATATGAGTATATATATTGAAATATTACATAATGATATGAAATGTAATATGATTATATACTATAATAGAATAACCCATACAACCACAAGAGAGACAGAGGTAATCAGGTGAGGAAAAAGCAGAGAACTATTTCAGCTGGGCTATGCTTGCTTGAATAATGGCGAGGGAGAGTATAACAGAAGAGGATCGACCTGGGGATGATGGGATGTGCAGTCTGCCAACTGACGGGGAACCGGAAGTGCAGAGTAGAACAGGGGCTGATGGGTAATTAAGTCCTTAGTGGAATGGTGTCTGCTGTGTGGTTTATTCTAGAGAAAGGACACACAGAGCTAGGAGAAAAAGCAGAAGGATTAAATAGATGACTGGCTCAGAGCTCGGGTGAGGAGGTGATGAGGGGGCCGGTAGAAAATCCTCTTTGTGTGCACACAGACAAAAACTGCCACCACGCTGCACCTTTATTTGCTGAATTTGAAGGAGTTAAACTGATCTCACTGAACGTTGCTGCCTGGTTTCTTAGAATAGTTGTGAGGATCATTGTTAAGATATGGTTCTCTATCACTTTGCAGCTCGGGATGTTTTGGCTAAAGCTTTATTTTCTTCCAACAGTGACTCCTGAACTCATGAAAACCACAACTGTGCAAATGTTTCTTTCTTGAAATATTTGTCTTCCCAACTAAGCTAAATGTTCACTTAAGGACAAATAGATGAAAATAGTTTTTGCATATCCTCACCATGCTTGTGTGTGTGTGTGTGTGTGTGTGTGTGATCTCTCTCTCTCTCCAGCTGCATGTGTGCTGAGTTTTCACTCTCACTGCTGCTGCCGTGCGACTCCCCCTCACATTCTGCATGTGTCTCACCCTCCCTGCTCTAAGCTTCTAAGGCTCTGTGTAAAAGCTCAGAGGAACAAATGCAATTTGTTTTGTTTTCTAACTAAAACTCAGATCAAATGATTAATACATGGCTCAAACAAACTCACAATAAAAGAAATAGATCAAATGATTCTACTGTACTTGGATGGATGGGTTATCTTATAAGTTGCTTGAATCTGGTGGAGAGCTACAACAAGGGGGGTTTTAGCCTGTCAAATGGTCTGCAGCAACAACCAAGGATGAGATAAGGAGATAAGAAATGTGGGGGTGGGTCCCCCTCTTGCTACAGAATAACAGCACAGCATTTGAAGCTCCTAGTCAGAAAACACTGGTGACGTATTCACTTCATGCCGCCTGATTTAAACCTGTAATGGGTCAACACACAGCACAATACAGCGCTGTGAAAAAATCATTTGTTGATTATTATATATTTTTTTTTATATTTGTCACACTTAAATGATTCAGATCCTCAAACACATTTTAATATCATACAAAGATAACCCGAGTAAACGAGTAAAATGATTTTATCAAACAGCAAACGTTTTTTAAATGATGATTTCACTTATTAAGCGCAAAAAAATCTGTCCAAACCTGCCTGGTTCTATGTGAAAAAGTAATTGGCCCCTAAACCTAATAACTGCAATCAAGCATTTAAGAACTTCTAATGAGTCTTTCACATTGCTGTGGAGGAATTTTGGACCACTCTTCTTTCCGGAATTGTTTTAATTATGGCACATTCAGACACATGCCACAGCATCTCAATCAGATTTAAATCCAGACTTTGACTAGGCCACTCCAAAACCTTTTGCTTGAGCTTGAGGTCACAAACTGATGGCCAGACATTCTCCTTCAGGATTTTTTGGTAGAGCACAGAATTCATGGTTCCATCAATTATGTTAAGTCGTCCAGGTCCTGACGCAGCAAAGCAGCCCCAGACCATCACACTACCACCACCATGTTCTTTTTATGAATTTTAGTTTAACATCAGATGGTTACATCTGATGTTAAACACACACCTTCCTGTAATCACTGACCAGGCACGTTTGCAAAGCTTTTTTCCCTTAATAACTAATATGAAATCATCATTTAAAAACTGCAATTTGTATTTAATCAGGTTATCTTTGCGTAATATTAAAATTGGTTTGATGATCTGAATAATTTAAGTGTGATAATAATATATAATAAAAAAAAAATCAGGAAGGGGCAAATACTTTTTCACAGCGCTGAATATATTATCTTGTTTAGCTCAATGATGATGACACAGTTCAAATAGCATATTTAACTGTTATGTTTGGTGTGTGACCTCATAACGATGTTGCCAGTTCACAAATAGGACCCTGAGCAGCCAATATGGAATAAGCTCAGGTCGACCTGGCTCCCCAGTTGCCTCAAGGTAACTGTTCAGTTTTTACATCATCACATATTATTTGCAAATAAAAAAAAACTGATCTGAAACCAGCATAATCATATCATTTCACATTTATCCATCAATGTTTTTATTGCTTATTTGTACAGTAGTGTTTCTGTTTTAATTACTGGGGTTGTAAAACTAGTTTGGAGAACAACATTACAATCATTTACTGAAATGAAAAACTGGATATGAGCTTTGAAAAAAATCAATTGGAAAAGTAGTTAAACTGTGAACTAACAGAGGAACCAGTTCCATACACAGGGAAAGTACAAAACCATAAGTGCATGTCTTTATTTTTAAGAACAGCAGAACTACCAACACGCTGTCTGGGGCTGATGTTGAGTCGATTATGCGATCTGTGTGACGGGGCATTGCTCGGGCTGATCCAGGAACAGCGTCTGGAACATGTGGTTGTAGAAGGATGGGTGGTATAGGCAGGCTCGGGTGCAGTCTGGACTGAAGTTCAACTCCAAGATCTGAGGCTGCATGACCCGTCCGCCTGAGCCAGCATAAGAACACAAGTGTTACAACAGGTGCTAATGAGCTACACAAAGACATCCACGCTGTATATTAGTGTCATCAGTTTGGCTCAGTACGCCACCAGAATGGATTTGAAATCAAACTATCAAAATGTTCTTTAAAGCTATAATAGACAAATTTTGTGACTTAAAATGTTGTTGTTTGATCACCCGCTGAAGTAAACTGTGCCTGTTCAACGCCAAGCACAACAAAAATGGCAGCCAACAGCGTTTCTTTACAAATGTTGCTCCTGGCTTCATGAGCCTACATTTGCATCCAAACACAACTTGGAGTGTGCGACTGCTCATAGTGATTGCTATCACTGGCAGTTACATTCAATAAGAAATGTAATTACCTGACATGTTTTAAAACTTTTAAAGATCGAACGTAAGATGTTTACATTAGTCTTTAGCTTGCTAACTAGGATCAACTACGTTTTGATCAATCAAACTCCAGTTAATTCTAATAAGTGACTTTTATCTTCACAACTATTTAGTTGGTCTTGTAAGTTACCAGTTTCTTACGCAAGCAGTTCTTGTTTCAGGACCAGCAAAGAGTTGGTGCCACTCTGGAGCCAGTTTTCCTGGCTGAGAGCTGGTTCGCTGGCTGTTGAAATGCAAAGAACTGGTTCAAAATTAAGCACAGGCTACGAGCCAGCCCTGGAACTGTGACTGACTGGTGTGTGTCCAGGATGTACCCTACTTCTCTCCCAATGTTAGCTGAGCTCTGTGTAGTTGTAACCTCTCTTAACTCTGCATCATGCATGAAGAAATATTTGGTCACTCTCTGTTTGCACTTGCATATTAAAAGAGCACTTAAGTTTGATTTGTTGTCCATAACTAGGTGTATGAAAAGCCACATATGACTCCTGCATCTTCTGGCCTTGAAAAGTTCACACTGCTTCAGCATTATAAAGCAGTACATTGGTGTACTAATTGTAAAGGCCACTGAGGCAAATCTGTGATTTAGGCTATATAAATGAAATATGACTTGAACTGATTTATGACATGAGAGACGGAAGTAAATTTATAGCATCACTGGTTGAACTGAGGCTCCAGTTTCCAGGGAATAAGAACATTATACCTGTTGATGTATTGAACATTTATTGAACCAATGCTCACCATTTTCGCTTGTGTGCCACTTCAGCATTACATCTGCAGCATATATAGCCCTGGATGACGGGTAGGGACAAATACCATATGGGGGTGGCCGCGATGAAGCTGCCTGGAAAAGCTCCTTGAATGCTTTAAACAGCTCTGCCTATGAGAGGTAGTAACAGAAAAAATGTTACGTGATCAAAATGAGGACCTGGATAACATGTGGAAAGACCAGAAATAAGGGGTTAGAGACAATATCACCTGTGGTTCACATTCTGGGTGAAGCTCTGGACGCACTGAATGATTGTCAGATAATCAGCCACTGCGCTACTAGCCACTCCGCATTTTCACACTAAATTTTACTCAAACTACATTTACAGCCCTTTTCAATGTAAATAACCACTGTACACACCCAAATTAAGACTATAGAACATGCATGTATGTGACACTACAGGTCATTGTCAAATATTTAGCTCTAATAAGGTCGTGTGTAAAGCTAATTTTTTACGAAAATATGTGAGACAAAAACATAAAGAGTTGCTTCTTATTGCAGACAATAAACGTGGTGCAGGGGTGTAGAACGTTAACTGAAAAAATAAAAACTACTGGTTAGCTGTCAAATCCTACATTCAAAACAATAACTCCCTCCTTTAAATCCAGAGTCACTGCATTAGAGGCGTTTTTCCCATCCTCTCTGCACAAACAAGGAGGAGGAAGAATCGTCTCATTGGCTGTGTGAGGCCACCACACAGACTTATGTGTTAGCGGGGAGAGTGCCCCCCACATGATGTAGAGTGAGCAGCCTGCTCCACAGCTCTATTCATGGGGTTGACAGTGGAGGATATCTGTGCAGCGGCATTGCGGGCTTCCCGTGCACATGCACATAACACACACATAAAAAATGTGCATAAATGGGTTAGTGTGTTGCCTTCAGACGATCACACAGTAGCCACAGAAGCTCCTGCAGTTCAAAGACGGTTTACACTTACTTCGACCTCCTTCCATGGATACTGTGGATACTGCATCTCAAACATGGGGATGAAGTCATCATAGTGCACCTACAGTAGAAGCAGAGAGACACGTAACACTTTCAACAACACTTTCACTGACCCAAGTTCTGTTACCTTGCATTTGGTAGTTATGTTGTATTATTTTGTTTTGGTGACAGTAGAGGATAAGTTATCATTATTTATCTGCATATTTTTTTAAATAACTCGAGGAAACTTACAGAACCTGCAGCATTGTCATCATTAATGAAGATGTTTAAATATTCTCTTCACATGCTGCTTTTACTTATGTAGCAGTAGGATTAAGTAAATGGAAGAATAAAAAAAAAAAAAAAAAACATACTGTACCTGCTTCAGTTCTACACCCTCTGCATAATTCATAACAGTGAAGTGCTTCTGGTAATCATCAAAATGGTCCAAGGAGAAGGGTCTAGATAGAAGAAACAAAGAACAAGTGGAAGCAAACGTGGCACCTAAACATTTAATGTGTTAACGATAACAGCTATATGAATGCACGGTTGTCAAAATAATGTTTAAGATGAACAGCACATGTTTCTTGCTATACTGATGTATAGAAGTAGGATGCGTTGAACACAACACAACAGGTGGGGTCTATTATCTGAAGAAAAAAACAGATATGTAAAGGATGAGGGAGTTTGGAGATACTTGTTACAGTTCACCTCGAGTCCTTCTCTATTTGCTGGAAGGAACTCTAACAGTACTTTAATTATAACCCATTAGCAGGTGACACAACCACAGCTAACACACTAAACAGGATGTTGGACAGAAGGTGTCGCAAAAAGAAGACAGTAATGGAACATTTGTATTGCAAAAGTAAAAAAAAAGTCACAAAGACAAGTTTGCTGTTCCAGTGTTCTTTATTCAGATTTCTACAACAAAGACACCCGGCAAGGAAGATCGGATGCTTCAGAATGTTGAGCATTAAGAATCTAAGGTGTGTATAGGTGCTGTTTATGTGTGCACGTACCTGTTAGCAAAGCGCAACCAGAAGACATTGTAGGCATAAAGACGCAGAGGCTGCACAGAACGCAGCATCAGCATATAGCGAATGTCAAACTTCACCATTCCCACCTCCTCCCTGTTGAAGAGCACAGGATCTTCAAGGTACTTACACACCACCTGGCAAAAGAATACACACAGTTAGCAACTAAAGTTGGTTGTAACGGGTTTTGGTTTCCCGACTACACCAAGGTCCAAGGTACATTTACTGAAGGGCAGACTGACAATATCAAGCCTAGCACTAGTCTGGACCCTTGCCACTGGCAACAACAAAACAACTTGGATACCCAACCGACAGAACCTGTAGGTACGGTAAGGGTTTGGAATGAAATCTAGAAAGTGCCGTTTTGTCCCGTAGGTCTCCCCCAGAGTTCAGCAAACAGTCTGGGAAAACACAGGGTACCGTGGTGTGGTGCAAATTTTGCGTTTAGAAACTATAAGCATTTGTAGCTTGTTGTTTTGAATAAATGTCACTCATCTGCTGGACATTTTGCTTCTTGTAACATGTAACTGCTGGACAGGTTAACATCTGTGTGGTAGAAACCTTGATGTTATGTGAAGAATGTTTCTTTCTTATAAGTTTACATATGTATCTATGTGCTTTGCTTTTTCCTAGGTTCATGACCCATGTACATCCTTCTCTGTCTTATTGCCATGTGAAGATAGTAGACTCCATGTAGTCAGCTTCCACTGGAGCTCAGACTGACTGTCTCTTTGTTCCTGCACTGTTTCAATGTCACAGCCTCCCACCTGTATGCAGGGTTATATATGTTTGTTACACACTCACCATCTTTGCTTTTTCACTCTGCAGAGTGCTCCAGTACTCTGCATGACTGTTAGCCTTTCTTTGCAAGGAAATAAATGTACAAAAGACAGATCTGTCGATGGGTTTTTATTTAATCTCTCACCACAGTCAATTATGTTTAAGTTGTTCCTTAACAGAGGTCATATTTAGGAGCCTTTTCATCCTTACTGTATATAACTGGAATGAGAGTTATTTCAGTGTTCTCTTTCTAATGATGTTGTTAACTGATCCTTTTTGTGATTTGTACGGACACAATCGGGGTTATCGAAGTGTCTAGTTTGGGGACCTGAGAATGTCTCTTTGCAGATGATGTGGCTCTGTTGGTGTCATCAGATAAGAACCTTCAGCATGAAGTGGGCTGGTTTGAAGCCAACTGCAAAGTATTCATGATGAGGGTCAAGACTGAGTCCGGGGCTACGGTTCTCTGAATGAAGCAAAGCCCCTTGAATGCTCTAGTTTCCTTCCATTTTTATTCAGTTTTAAAACGTTTACAGCAGAGATAATAAATTACAATAGTGACACCATTTCCTGTGTGTTGCCTGTTTGTCAATCAGACAAACATGAAAGGCCCTGGTGAAGGCAGATGGGCTGACGTTAAACACGCACAACGTGGTTGCTAGTTTCCAATAAGCGGAGGCACCAACTTAAAGACTGTGGTTTGGTTGTCGCATTTAAACTATTTCTATTTCCAAAAGGTTAAACAGTCTGTGGTTTCAAAGCACATGCCACAGAGAAGCAGATCATATCTTATGATTTTTATGCACTTATTATAAGACGCTTTCCTCTGTGGTTTTGCACAGGATGTAGTCTTCACACTTCTTACGCAGTTATGTACCATCAACATAACGAAGGAACAACTGCAGCTGTGGTTTGGTTGGTGGCTTCCAAGAATGGAAGCATCATCAAGTTTACAAAAAAATGAAGATGACAGTTTATGATGATGGGTTATAGCTAGCAACTTAGTGGGTGCCAGTGGTAGAAGATAGCACACACATTAATTGATTGTTTTCAGGTAAATGCTGATCAATGACAGACTCATAATGGATACAGTAGGCTATGCAAGAAAGCTTTTCCTTTAGTGAAGTAAAGGCGTGAAAAGCAGAGGAAAGGATGCATGTGGGACACTGTTTTAGTCAGCTTAATGCCAACATGGCAACTAAAATTCTATATATATTTTTTTTAATTGGGGTATTTATTGGACCCTTTAACAAAATGTATATATTTTTTGAAATAATTTCCACATGAGATTTGTCATGTATCATCTTTAATACATCAGGTGTTTACGGTAATATTTTGATCACCAACATTTATTTATTTTTTTAATTTTAGAAACAAAAATGTATATTATTCATTGCATTTGCAACATTTGGGCCTTTTAAACTAGTTGGATTCTTTTATTTCAAACAGGAACCTTTTACAGCCTTTTTATTTCATCTTGTGGTAGACGAAACAGATTTTGGCCTTTTAATTGTATAACAATATCACTTTTGTCAGAATTCCACCGTAAATTGATTTGAATATGATAGTTCATTCTATATTTAGCTTAATTCAATAATTAAGACATAGTAGATTGCATTGTAGTAGGCATAAATAATAATAACAATAATAAAATGACTACTGAGGACTTTACAAATACCTTATTTTTAAATACCATACCCACATTTTCACCACAATTTTACTAATATAACTTAAAAAATATTAAGTGATTATAAGTTCCTTTCCCTTCTTAAATATTCATATTGAAATATTAGCAAAATATAAATGTTATTCTTAACATAACTTTTATTTTAAAAAAAGCCCCCCACAATGCCTGCAGTGCACAGAGAACCAGGGGGCAGAGGACATGTCTCACATTGTATACAACAGGTTTTTAGGGAAAACCTGATCATGTTGATGACTTAGAGGCCTCAGAACCTCGTGTATCAATTATGATACAAAAGGCCATATTAAGCCAGCTGGTTCTCATATATATCTTATATAGTGGTGTGAAAAAGTGTTTGCCTTTGTCTGCATGGCAGAGTTCCAAGACAAAAACCACTGCTGAGCAAAAGGAACATAAAGGCTCATCTCAGTTTAGCCAGAAAACATCTTGATGATCCCCAAAACTTTTGGGAAAATACTCTGTGGACTGAGGAGAAAAAAGTTGAACTTTTTGGAAGGTGTGTGTCCCATTACATCTGGCATAAAAGTAACACAGCATTTCAGAAAAGGAACATCATACCAAAATATGGTGGTGGTAGTCTGATGGTCTGGGGCTGTTTTGCTGCCTCAGGACCTGGAAGACTTGCTCTGGTAAATGGAGCCATAAATTCTGCACTCTACCAAAACATCCTGAAGGAGCATGTCCGGCCATCAGTTTGTGACGTCAAGCTCAAGCACACTTGGTTTCTGCAGCAGGACAATGATCCAAAACACACCAGCAAGTCCACCTCTGAATGTCTTAAGAAAAACAAAATGAAGGTTTTGGAGTGGCCTAGTCAAAGTCCTGACCTGAATCCGATTGAGATGCTCTGGCATGACCTTAAAAAGATGGTTCATGCACAGAAACCCTCCATTGTGGCTGAATTACAACAATTCTGCAAAGATGAGTGGGCCAAAATTCCTCCCCAGCGATGTGAAAGACTATTATCACAAACGCTTGATTGCAGTTGTTGCCTTCAAGGGTGGCCCAAACAGTTATTAGGTTTAGGGGGCAATCACTTTTTCACATAGGGCCATGTAGGTTTGGATTTTTTTTCCCCTTAAAAATAAACACCTTCATTTAGAAACTGCATTTTGTGTTTACTTGTGTAATATTTATCTATTATTTAAATTTGTTTGATGATCTGAAACATTTAAGTGTGACAAACATACAAAGAAATAGGGAATCGGGCAAACACTTTGTCACACCACTGTATGTGTTGGTACCTTTGGTGTACTCTCTCTCTGTCTTATGATACAGTCCAGGTTGTTGGTTATGTGCGTGTCCAGTCCACGAGCCAAGTTCCAGGGCTTACAGATCCAGTGGTTATCCTCCCCTCTGCAACACATTGTTACAACAATTTTATTTAGTGTTATGGAAATCTTCCTTTAACATAAAGAACACTGGAAGAACAAAGTTGTCTTTGTATATTTTATTCTTTGCAAAGAAGGAGCGGTCTAACACAGAGCAATGACAGTCTGTATCAGAGGCCCGAGTTTACCCACTCTTGCCTTAAGTGAACATCCTGTCACATTCAGCACATAAGAGGAAGCTAAAGGTCAGCATTTGGTCATGGGGTATGTGCAGGGCAAAGGTTATACATTTCAAAGTATGACATACATGCAAACGTATAATACAGTATAAAGAAATACAATATAAAAAGATAGCCAAAGTAGCCATTCTAAAACATCTGTCCAGCAAAAAGTATAATACACTGTCTTATTTAATGATTATTTAAAAAAAACAGCAAATACTCACTGTTGTTGTCTCAGTTGATAATGCCTGACGAACTGCGGCAGCTCTGTCTGGAGGTTGTAGGTCTCTGGCAGCCAATCAGGTGCGGGGCCACCTTTCACTCTGCGGGCCACGGCAGCCAGGCAGTCCTTCACAGTGACGATGCTCTCACAGGGAAACTGGTTAAGCGTCACATGAGATCGTTCCTCACTTAATTTCCTGTTAGAGGAATGTTTCATAAATTAAAAAATACATGTGGAGTTTCACAAAAAAAGGACTTAAAACTGAGCAAGATTTAATACAGATACACTACTCACAAAAAGTTAGGGATATTTGGCTTTCGGGTGAAATTTATGGAAAACGTAAAAAGTTCACACTA
>JAUMHL010000016.1:1498950-1531151 GCA_032362345.1 Sandelia bainsii
TCCATTCCAGAGGGCTTTTTCAAGTCTGCCTGACTGGTAGGAGTTGCAGGTTTATAAACCCTGTGGAATCTTCAAGTACTGAAATTTATTTCAGATGTTTAATGGTTCTCATTTTGTGAAATTCCTCACAGTGGACACAAAGTCCAAGTCTGGTTGATGATACTGAGTAAATGCATATTATAACCCTGACAAAAACTGTCATGTTTTTTTAACTAGGCATAAAATATAGTGCACTTCCAAAAATAGACACTATTTGTATTAGTGACTGTATTCTGCAGGAACAAAAGAAAAAACTTCAATGATATTCCATTATAGATACTATATACCACAAAACTACTCATAATACACTCTGAAACATGATATTATTGTCTGAAGAGCACCCTCCGGTGTTTGCTTTTATATATTTAATCCAGCGTTCACTAGCAGAAGTCATGCACTAATTTTTGATAGTGTCAGTGTTGCCTTGAAGATGACGGCGTTCTTGATTCATTTTGTCACTGACTGTGTATACTCACTCAACATTCCTATCACTAAAACCACGAAGGTCTCAACTTAATCTCATTCACTCACACAGCAACATCAGTGTGTCTTTTTGTTGAACGGACACAAAAATGTATGTAAGTATGGAAATGTAGAAAATATGAAAGGACAGGTTATTTAGAGTTCCACTAAGCCAAAGAATGTGAGTGAATGTCTGTGTGTGTTGCTTGGTTGCTGACCTGTAGTCTTTGATGTGATTATAGCCCCAAAAGATATCAGCCTCCTCCTCTTCTTCAGTCAGCTGGAACCGTGGGTGTGTCAGGTTGTTTCTTACTTGAGACATTTCAGAGTAAACCCTGGAAACAAAATGTCACAAAAACAAGTCAGAAATGACATTGTTAAATGAAACAAGAAATTCTAAACTGTACTTATGATCAGATATTACAAATATTGTTGAAATCTTTAAATAAATTTGATTTGAAACCATCAGCAGAAACAGTCTGAACTCAACCAGGGAGATATGATTTGAACCAGTGTTAAGCAGAAAAGAAAAAAACCTTATTTAACAGAGTGCTGTGAACAAAATTATAGCTTTATGAAAATAACCATGAATGCATAGGTCTGAAACTGCTGACTTGTCAAAATAACCTAATACGCACATGTATAACACCCTTGATTCCTGTTTTTCTCTACTATAGCTAAAACTGCACAGGGTGAAAAGTTCAACCTTGTTCTATCTTTATTTTTGTCACCTACCCCCAGATGCAGAATGTTCCAGTAAACTTTGGGCGGAGATTTAATGTAACTTTTAACTATTCTTATAAATATTCTGATATCGCATGAATAACTCCGACAACTCTGTGCTTCTGTGCTGACTTGTCTCCTTGCTGCAAGACATTAAACCAAATCTTAATTGATTCCAGTGACTCTGTGTACCTTTGAGTAAATTTTCCTAACAACAGTGCTGCTTTTTATCAGGTGAGTTAACTATGTGCTATGAGCAGGTCTGAAACCTGACTGCTATGAATGAAGGACTATATTATTTTGCGAAATCAACTAATGTTCTTGAATTACTTAACGTTGTTCCAACTTAAAGTGTTGAGCTAAAATGATAAATTGAACAAATACATTTCAACAAAAAAAAAATCTAAATTGAATATAGATATTGAAACAACAAGTTATATTTTACTTCAGTGAAATAACTGTATAAGAATAAAATGTATTGGCCACATGCTTACAAAGAATTTGTATTTGTAGCAAGTAGTGTATGTGCACACTATGGTGCCCACACATACCCTACACAATAAGATGATCAAAATGCTTTAGTTCAAATCTGAGAACGTGCACAGCAAGGAGCAGGTCTATTCATTTTACCCAGAGAGGTGTGTATAACCTCAAATACCCATTCATTTTGGTTCTTTGTGGATGTTCATAGTAATGTGAAGACACTTTCCACTGTTATAGTTAATGTCAGTATGAAGCATCTACCCACAATAATGTGCTAGACATTGTATGCTGCCCTCCACTTCCTATGAAGGTTGAGGAATGCAAGTGTCCCTCCTTCAATCATGGACTACCTTCTACAGGAAACTCCCTGAAGGCAAAAGAAACAGCTGCAAGTTGCAGTATTAGTGTTGCTTTGTATGTGCTGCCTCCTTATTAATGAATATCCTATTTTGACCATTATCATATAAAATATGCGAATGCACCTTTAGGGCCGGTCTCATGCGCGGTTAAATGAGGTGAGTTTGCACCAAAAGGGCCATTGACATTAACCTCTATGATTAATCATGCTCTATTTCCTCACAAAAGAAGAAGATGATGATCTGTAGGGGAAAATCTACCCACCAACTTATTTTCTATGTCACAGTTCAAATATCATTTTGTGCAGCAGTGAGGTCAATGCTTCAAATTGACTTTAGATAAGGCAGCATGCAGTTGGTTTCCTAGAGAAGCTGAAGGTAAAAAGCTTTGTGCTTCCTTTCCTTCAAAGACGTACTGGGAAGTGAGGAATCATAACTCATTTGAGGGATTTTGTGTGAGTGTGCAGAACAGATACATTCATGTTCATCAACAGCAACAGTAATTACAATACTTTCTTATTAGTGGAGTACTTGCACTTTTATACTTTAAAGTAAATTCTGGAAAATTGAAGTAGTACTTGTGGTAGTACTTGTGAAGTGGTACCTTTTACTTGAGTACTAACAGTACTTACGCACAAGCAGAGCTGACTAGATTTGAGGCTGAAATATCATTATCACTGTAAATAATAATGGTTGATTATTCATTATTTAAATTAAAGGTATAGACATATATTCATAATGGTGCATTTCTTTATCTGCCTTACTGGTAAAAAAAACACAGATCAAATGCATGATCAAAAAAACGGATATGTCACACTCTCTGACTTACTTGAGGACTTTGTCTTCGGGCACAACGCAGGGCTGGATTTCCACAGGAAGCTGCTCCTTGTTCTCCCGTGCAATGGTCTGAAAAGGACAGTAAACAGTAGCAGAAATTAAGCACATTCTGCTGACAGACAAATAGAGATATTTCAGTCTTAAAACATTAAAAAAAATAGCTGCACACAAATATCTTGAAGATGACTGGTTAACAAATGACCTTCCCATCCTCACATGATGTTCTTTAGTGAAGAAACTGAAACTTAAATTACATTTGCATGTTGACCAGGTCTCTGAGCTCCACTCTGCATAGATTTACATATGCAGACACACACTGATTTCTTTCATTTACCAGCAAAACCTAATCTTTTTGTAAAGAAGAAGAAGAAGAACATGGCAAAGCTCTTAACACACTTCATACCCAGAGCTTAGGCTTAGCCTCTTAGGCTAGAGGGGTGGCTAAGGGTGCAACAGACCCCCTCAAAAGTCTAATTTGCCCGCTAACAGAGCCAGAAGGTAGGCAGAGATGGATTTAAAAGTAATGTACTTCATTTCCCAAACCAGTTGTTTTTGCCCAGTTCAGAGTGGACTGACAGTTCTCACCTCGTAGTATGAATCCGGGGGCTCAGTGGTGGCACTGCTGACTCCTTCTAGATCTACAGGTATCCATGGTAACAGACGGCATCGCCTGACCAGGGGGTTTGTCTCTCCATATGTATAATCGCGGGTTACTTCATCTGTGGAAGGAATAATAAGCTGTGAGTGGAAATGTCTCAGCACTTTCTATCCCCAGATTCATGTCCGGGAGTTCGTCCTGAAGAGACAAATTTTCTTTCTGTCAATCTGACACGAGCTCGGGCTCAGAGAAGTCGACAGCGTTTCTGCATAGAATTGATGTTTGGCTTCCTCTTAGCGTGATAGAGATTTCTGCATGCGGACTGTGTTAAGTTACAATGGGTTTTCAAAGCAATTCTGAGCAATTGATGCAACACACGCGTTTGTTTTGGTTGTGTTGCAGCATCAAACTCTTTGTCAGATAATGGTTCAAGTAAAGTGACAAATCACAGAATTTCGTTTTTATTGCATCTTAGAAAATTTCCAAACTTTTCTGGAAATTAGTTTTATAATTTTTATTAAACATTACTCTTTTGTTTATTTACTTGCAGTGAGGATTGTGGCAGTACGTGAAACTCAAACACAACACAAACTACAGCGTGTGTTCACGGCGATAAAGGAACATGTCACCCAGTGCAGCAGTGTGTCTCACATGTGTTACTTTCTCTGGATTTTGTGTGGCTGTGCTTTCACCTCCTTCCTCCAGGTCCTGCAGAGGCCAAAGCACGCTGTAGGCTAGCTGGCCCTGTATGTGGAAGAATGGAGACATGCCGCAGCTCGGCTGGTCGGAGTGCTGCACCTGGGAGCCAAACTCATCCATGATGTACCACACAGGGACCTTGTCTTCTGCTGACTGCACATGACAACACAGCAGGAAGCGAAGGGTGAGGACACAGAAACTCTGCTCTACATGCGTTTCCTTGTTTTAATCTCTTTGTGTTACAGGCCACTGAGGTCAGAAAAAGACTGTTTGTGTTTTTTTATGGGAAATAATTAACAGACCAATCACCAGAGCTTTACTGTCATTCTGACCAGCTGATGACCCCTCACAGACACTGCAGCTGTTAAACTGACCTCCAGATACACAGAGAATTCTAGTTGCTCCATCTGATTTGTGGAGTTTAAATATGATAGAGAAATGTAAGAAAGGCTTTGAAACAGTCTCACAGTGACAGACCACAGAGAAAAGTACATGAAATTTAGGAGGAGGATACAAAAATGTTCCTGCCAAAGGCCCTATACTTACAACTACTCACTTTTTGACCCACTTATTGTTGTGAAATGTGTTAAACATCTTAGCTAAAGTCTAAATGCTGTTTTAAACCTGCTTTCAGATTTATGAAAGTTTGTGATGAAATGCGCTTGTGATGGAGGATTCTGTTTTCCAACGTACCCCCTGAGAGAGCTGATAAGTCTGGTTGTACTTCCACATGCACTCCATCACCAGCTCCACTGTGTCCGGGTCGGGGGCCTCACCGTGGAAGTCAACTCCCATGAGGGCGGCCATTCTCAACAGCAGCCCTGGAATCTGCTCCAGCTGCTGACGGGCGTATTGCATACGGTACGTCCAGGCATGGTCCACCAGGTAAATACTGAAAGACGATGGAAGCTCGAGTATTAACATGGATTACAAAGACAACTTTTTTATAAGGACTTTTTTTTTTACAAATTTGGCACAAACGTCCACTTGGACACAAGAAGAACTGATTAGATTTTGGTGGTCAAAGGTCAAACGTCCCATTGTTAACACAATATCAACATCTCATCTCATGCACGAGCTGATCAGGAGTCAGACATGCAGCTAAACTGCTACTTGACTAAGTGACAGCTGTTGAATTTCACATTCTTCAAAGTGTACTTTTCGACATCTTACCTGCATGGTCATAAACAGCTAAGAAAAGCTTATTGCTTTTTTTTAGGTGGAACTATTAGGGGTTAAATATTTCTGCAGCACCACGTTGTCTGACTCTGCTGCATATTTCAAGCATTTCAAGTGCTCTAGACACCCCAGCGCTGACACCTTAATGCCCACTTGGAGATACACACAGTGTTAGCGAGCTGCTTTGGGAATAAAATTTAAGGAGCACGGTGGCAGATCTATGGCCCAAGAAAGACGCATTCAAAGCTCCAGTTACCACATGTGCAGGGGAGTTACAGGGAGCAGACAAAAGCAGGGGAAAAGAAAAACATCCAAACATGTTAGAAGCAGTCAGGGATGTAAGCTGGGACATGTTTGAAATTCACATCTAAAGCTTCTCTACAGCTTTTATGAAACCCGCTGGTGATATTACAACTAACTGTTACACTATTAAACGTCCTTCATGAAAAAAAAGAAGAATATTCCATCCTCTATCTAAAAGCCTTTAATACAGTTAATCCTGATATTTTTCTAAATGATGCAGGGATGGTTTAAGACACACTGTGGTGAGGTCCTCTGTGGAGTATTTCCATCATAGACAGCAATACACTCTGCAGATGGACATCTGATGAATGACTTGGCCAGTCGATCATACGCTTCTCTTCCACACTTTCCTTGCTCATTTTGATCGTTGTGTAAAATTACAGCTTGTTCGTCACTTTAATGCTACAGCTGGTAACAATAGAGCTGGAAGCTATAATTATGACATAAATGCAGGGGAGTAAAGGTGTGATATTTGCCTCTGAAGTGCAGCAAAGTCAAAGTATCAAGTAGCAGAGGATAGCTAAATACTCAAGTGAAGCTATATGTAATTAAGTACAGTACTTAGTTACTTTGCAGGAGCAGTTTAATGTTCCTCAGGAGACGACACTGTTGTTGCTCCAGCTAACTGGTTAAATCATAAAACAAATAATAATAGTGTTTTATTTAATTATTTTTATAATAACAAAATGGAAGAATTATGTTGGATTTAAAAAAGAATTACATTTTACACATTTCTTAAATTATTTCACAATTAAAATCGTTTGTAACTATTTTACACAATGTTTACACTGTATATGATTATCAAAGCGATACATTTTTTTGTATATTTTTAATGTTGAACTTTGAGCTTCCAGATAATAAGCTACTTCTAAAAATGAAAACAAATATTTTTATTGAGACACTAGCGCCCTCACCTGGTCGGGTCAGAGGCTTGCAGTCCACTCTCCCGGGTCACAACCACTTTACATTGGATCGTCACGCCGGGATTGTCCTTCTTCTTCGTCTCCTCATCCTCTCCATCCTCTTGTTGGATCTGCATGATTCCGAAAACATCTCCAGCATCGTAAATCTACAGGACACATGAAGACAATTAGCTGAATCTAGTGTTAAATAGTTCGTCAGTTGAAGCTTTAGCACACGTCACTTATGAAGCCACTTTAACACACTGTGCACGTGTTTTGCTCTGCTCTTCATCAAGTACCTCCAATAAAACCTACTTTAATCATATTTTGACTTTCAGCCTCTGGTTCATCGTTCGCGTTGACAAAGCGTTTTTTTGGCAGCCTGGTGCCATGTGTACTGAACATTTCCTATTCCCACTCAGCGTGTATGTGCACTGCCCCGTGTTGGATGTGAGCCGGTAGAAAGCGTACCTCGTTGGTGATTTTGTGATGCAGGCTTCTCCAGTAGATCTGGGGGACTCCTGAGGACCGCAGGGCCCCGGCGTGCAGATCCACGAAGGTTCGGAACTCCTCATCGTCTCCGTCCATGATTTGCTCTGTTGACATTCCTGCAGCAAGCTGTGTCGCTCACGTGGAGTGGGGAAAGGGGGTGGTCGGGCAAACCCGGAAGAGGGAGTGTAACAGCTGAGCCTGCGGTGCATTGTGGGAGAGTTGTAAAGGGCTCCATCTACTGTACTTTTTGACGTTGTGATCACTAAAAGTATTGTTGTGTTGTCCCGTACACACCGAGGTTCACTTTAAAAGTCTCTCAGCTCTTGATCTCTGGACTGTAAAGCCTTAAATACAAAACACTGCAATGTTAAACATGGACTATTCCTGGATGTCTTAGTGAAGACATGAGAGGAAAGACAAACTACAAACACAACGGTGCAACAGTTTTATTTAAATAAACAGCACAAACATTAAGCTTATTGTTGATAAGGCTTCAAAACAGCAAACATTATTTAAATAAAGAACAAGGCTCCATCAATTCAACGTCTCTTTCATTCATTCATTAAAGCATTCATGTAGCAGTGAGCGCACAGCAGTGGAACCATGATCAAGAACAGCTCTGATGAAGAATTCTGCTGTTTTTCTAGGGTTCAGAGGGTGTGAGGAATGTGAGGAGCAAAGGGACAGCTGTGTGAGCTATTTCATTTTAAATGACCATCATTTATTAGCTAGATTTTAAATTCATATTGAAATACATGCGTCACAAAATCTGGTGGTCAGTCTGCTTTGCTTCTACACTGTTCCAGACACGGACATAGCTTTTTTTCAAGCAGCTTTAACCTGGCGTTTGGTTTGTAGCAGGTTTCACTCCAGCCCACACAAAACTCCCTAAATGAGCAAATGCACCATTCTCCTGACCCAAACCAAACCAGGTCCACAGGTTTAAAGAGACCTCAGTGCATGTCCAATGCCTGCATAAATGTCTCCACCTGCCTGATACATGACCACATCTAGAAACCTATATCCCACAGTTAGTTAATATAATTTCACATGTACGGTATAACTAGTGCAGTACCCGTTAAAGTTTGCAGAAATATCTTCAGCCTTCTTAAAGTGAATGTAAATGAGCAACTGAAAAAATCTCTTTATGCATTTGGTGACTGAGCGTGTTCGTTTTAAAAACTCAACCAGACGACATTGGTATTATCTCCCAGCATGCACTGCTGAGCAGCAGTGAGAGTGGACATCCTTCGACCGTGGCTGTAACTTTACATCTTGAGGAAACACTCTTTGGCATTGCTCCACACTTGTATTCCCTGCAGGGACAGAGAAGAATTAAAAGCTAGTTTATCACGGTGCGGTGCGTCCTGTAAGCTTCAGGTGAATAACGAGTACCTTCTTGCACATGCTGATTTGCATGACAGCGTAGCTGATGAGTGCTTCCTGCAGGTCTTTGTCTTTCTGCTCCCTAAAGCGCTGCATGTCCACCCACGCCCGCTCAACATGCTCTCTGCAGTGATACACAACAGACACACACGCAGCAGCAAAACAAGCACAGGACATTTTGTGTCCCATCAGAGAACTGACCAACCAACCAAACCAACACTTCTTTCAGTGTATAGTAGTTAAATAGTGTCTATCACTCACTCGCGCTCAACTGTCTTCTCCTTGACACTCTCCTCTCCCTCTGCTATCAGCTCCTCCAGCAGTTTTAGTCTGGCCTCCCGCTGCTCTGGCGCCTCCTGGCCAAAAAGCTTGTTGGTCATGCCTTTGAAGGAGAACGTCCGTACTATCTGTCGAGGTAAATGAGATGTGAGCACTAAAGAAGCTCCAGACAGGTAGGCAGTTCATCATTTTCACACTAATTACAAATACAGTCATGACGCTTCAAGAGAAAGGAGAGACTAAAAACCCCACAGTGAGTGGACTCACTTCTTTTTGTGGGGTTAGAGATTTTAGTGTGCAGGTCATCATCTCATGCACAGTAATAATTACAGCTGACTTCACCTACATTTTTTCAAGGAACTCAGCGCTCCTTCCTTAAATTGGGTCTGGAGCCAAATCCTTGTATTTTCTTCTCACAGGAAGAGCTGCTTGTCCTAATACTAGCTCTCACTGTGAAATGTGATTCTTGTGAGTGGAAACAGTCTAAATTGTTTTTGCTTGCCTCCAGGAATGTAGCAAGTGCTGAAGCAGTCGAGGTGAGTTAGACTCAGACCTGGTTCAGAACCAGTATCCGTAGGAACTCTACCCTACCCACACCTACTCTAATGTTAATCCTATCCTAATGGGATCAGCAAACCACGAGTGTCGTGTACCCCTGTAGCCAGCTCCTCACGCTGCTGCTTCTTGGAGACGAGGTCCTGGGAGTTCATCTCAAGCTCAAACTGGTTCAGCTCATGCTTTCTGCACACTGCCCTGCCAAACAAAGCGCACAACACTAGATTATGGTCAACATATGCTCTTAAACTATTGACATAGAGAAAAAACTAAAAAGGGACAATATCCAGTGAACAAAAATTGAATACACTTCATGTTTATTTATAGAACTCAGACCCACCAACAAGAATTTTAATGAAGAAACACACGTGGTTTGTCCAGTGAAAATCTCTCCACACCAGAGAGTTAGTAGATGCTAGCTTCCTTATAGCCTTTAACAGTTGGTAGATTTCATATTTATTGAGGTAAAGCCCTTATGTAATGTACCTATTATGCCTTTAATACGTTTAAATTGTAGGCATTGTGAAATAGCTGGATTATTTGTGGTCTTTTAACAAAATCTCATTCTTTCTCTGCATAAATATCTTACCTCAGAGCTTCAGCATAGGACAGATATTCTTTCAGCTGGTCTGCATAGTGTTCCTCTTCTTCTAAGATATCATCTATTGAGGCAGCATATCTGCAGGCGTGTGACACAAACACACCTGTCTTATCGAAAAACACTGCTGATAGTGGGAGTGTCTTTGGTAAATATAAAATAATATTTGCTGAGAATCTGATTAAGAGAAAAGACTAAACTAAAGTGGGATGAAGTCATGAATCCAAACTCTAATACTCACGCGTCCATATGATGCCCAGAACTCTGCAGTCCATCTCCCATCTCTTTCTCGATGGCGCTCCACTCGCTGCAGTTCACATGCGATGCAAAAACACACACACACAAGTCCAAAATTAGCTCAAGAATTTTTTTTTCAGTCCTGCACAGACACACTGTCATATGCTTGTCAAACCTGAGGACTCTTCCATAGTTCCCGTGGACTTTATAAACCCCATAGAGTCGATCAGCAACTCTCTACAGGAGACACACAAGATGAATCAGTCAATAAAAAAAAAATACAGTGATGATCTCCTTTATTTGTCAGAGATCATTTTTATTAGTAAGTTTGTGGTCAACAAAAGTGAGGAGACAAACTGCATGTCTACTAGGGTTGGGCCTTATCTCAGTTTTGATATGTTTGACAATGTGATTGCTAAGTACTTTTGCAATTTTGTAGTTTTTTGTATCTAATACAGCATATTAAACGTATTGTATTAATGAATTTTAAATGTCACAAATAAATATTTGAATGATTTATTATCATTTAACATGATTTACTGTTCAACATTTAGGCCGTAGCTGACCATTTAAACTGTATGTCAGGTAATATACATAAAAGGCACTGTTTTAACTTGAGGCTCAAATACAAAAAGCATTCCCTGTTTGTAAGGATGCCCAGTAGTAAGCTGGAGGCTCATCACTCCTATGAGAGAGCTCTGTGAGTGTAACAGATGAGCAGAGACTATTGTGAGAGGAGCTGGATGCAAACAGTTTGCACCAGGACATGTAACAGGACTTATGTTCATGACAAATGACTTATGAGGATGCACTCTGACACACTGATATGGAGGTGATAACAGCAGTAACAGGAGATGAATGCTGCCTAATGCTTCTTTCATCCTCTCTGAACTGAAGTAAGTGTTGATTTTGCCTCTATGTTGCTCAAAATGATCAAACCACTAATCATTTCTAGTCTGAAATAATTCCTCTGTTAGCTGTAGTTTGTTTTCAACTTTACTTTTCCACCAGTCAAAAACAGACAATGTTATGGGCAAGAATGTGTCCTGTTCATGTTAGAGTTGGTCTTGGTGTTGAGCACTATGATACTATCTTAATAAAAACTGCAAATAGCTGTGACCAGGTTTACTTTGTCCAGTTTCCATATATCTCTACCTTCTCCGCCTGACTTTTCCACCCGCTGACTTTATTATGACTGACATCTAGTGGTGAATGTTGCTCACTACAATACATCGTGTTAATAATGCATCTCTGTGTATACATGTGTGTGCGAGAGAGAAAGGCAGAAAGAGACTTACTGCTCTTGCTCGAAGCAGCTGAGACGTGTGAGACTGCAGCTCGTCGCTGTAGTGCTTCATCTCCAGGAAGCGTCTGAGAATGAGAACACACAGACACACAGTAATCAGCTTAGGTGAAACTCCAACTTCAACTCCAACCTCATCAACTGAGCCCGTTACAGTGCGTGTAGGAAACGTACTTATCTGGATTTCTCACTCTGAAGGTGGCACTGAGAGCTCTGAGCCTGGAATCTGCCTGCAGTCAGAATAACAAGAGGTGGTCAAACTTTGTGAAAGCATTTGTTTCAGCTGCCTAAGAAATAAGAAACAGAATGTCCTGTACCTTTGCCTGAAACCCTGTCTCACACACCGCTTCCTTCCAGCCATGTTCCTGACAAATACACAGTAGTGGGTAAAGAGAAGTCAGACAGAGAGAGGAAGACAGATGAACTGCTGGATTGACTCTGAGCTTCACCATGTACCTCAGTGAGGAAGTGGTAGAGGATCTTGTCATTTGACAGGACTGGATGAGATGCCACACGTAGCAGAAAGTTCTCCAGGCCTACTCTGCGGCGCTCCACAAAGTCTGGGTCCATGTTGTCTGCAGACAGCTTGTGCCACACAAACTCTGCCTGAATGCAAGAGAACAAAACTAATTTGTCACTTGACTTTTTTGGACACTTCTTTAAAAGAAGGTTGATTGTTTTTCATCAGTCATATGAGTCATATGTGTTTAACTACCAGCTGTTACTATTTGGCTTTTTTTTAACAAGAAATACTTTATAGCTCACAGGAGTCTGCAAAAAAGATGGAATACATAACTAATTACATTTCCCAGAAATATATGATGAGAGTGACACAGACCTGCTACTGTACAGAATAGTTATCATGAGGTGTATGACTTACACTTGGTGCTGCAGCTGGGGCTGGGTGATATATGTCAAATTTATCTGATTCATTGTCTTTTTTGTTTATTATTAACAATGTGACAAATACCTAAATCACAACATGGAAATCAGTGCTTCCTCTGGTGTCACACAAACACCAGAGCCAGCAGTTAATGTAAACTGTTGCCGTCTCTTTGGTGATGCCTGCACGTGTGAGCTCTGCTGGTTAACATGGCGGCTGTGGCAGCTGAAGACAGCTAATTAATACCAAAGAAATATCATGTTACCTCAGTGGCACAAATATGGCCGACATTCCAGCTCTCCTGCATGTTAACAGCAGCTTTCTGACAGCTGTAAATCATTTACAACAAAGTTCCCCACTGAGGTATAGCATATAAAGTAGTTTAATAAAGAAAACTATTGTTGTGTTTTATCTTGAATTAATGTAAATAGACATAAACCCATTAAAATCATGAATTGTATGTAACACTGAAAGATAGTCTTTGACCTTATCGTCCAGCCATAGCCACAACTAATGATTACTTTCATCATTTCATTCCTGTTTATTCTGATGATTAGTTCGTCGAGTCAACATTTTGTCTATTAAAAATCTGAATATAAAGTGAGATCTTCAAATGTCTTAAATAATGACAACAGCGATTATCAAAATAGTCAACTGAGTGAATTAACTAATCAGGAAACTTGCTTGTCTGTGACAGAAACTTGCAAGATATAACTGACTACTCTGGCATCCAGTTTATGACTATGTTTATACAGACCCACCCTGAACCTCTGAACTTCTGAGACAAGACTCAATTGTAAAGTTGTTGTCAAGCTGTGTGAACAAGCTTGACAAAAATGCAAGTCAACCCTGGGTCTACTTAACTGGAACTTCAAAGGGAGCCCTGTGTATCCGGCATGCCATGAATGAATACATCATTGGAGCATCTCTGAACAGACAGGAACTCACCCTCTTCTCAGGCAGAGGTGGCACCACGATGTATGGATAGGTAACTATGAGGTAGTTCCGCAGCAGTTCAAATTCACTGTATCGCCTCCACAGGGAGTCTGGGGCTGGGTTTCGACCTTCGGCAATCGCATCCATTGGCCTTTAGCAAAGATGGAGCCACAGGACAGTTCTGTTAAGCTGAATTTGTGACACTGAGCTCAAACAAGAGGAAGTAAACATGAATAAGCAGCAAAAACAGCTCTGCTCAGGCCACAGCACTTCCCTTTCAATGACTGTATCAGTCATTGGCATGTTATTCTCACCGTGTTTCAATGAGGTACACCGTGAACGTCTCCTGCATGTTCACTGCATTCTTGCCACTTCTTTTCTCAGCCTCAGCAACACAAATCTCCATCCTGCGCAGTAGCGTGGAGCCCTCCTCCACCATCTGAACCAAGACAACACAGGACACCAATAAACTCAGAAAACAGCACTTTGGATGACATTGACTCATCTGCCCACTTCCTGTTTAGCTAGTAACGTTAGGTAACAGCTGTCAGCGTTAAGTATAAAGTAAACTAATGCTAGCATGAGAATAAGAGTAAACAGTGTGGGTCATACACGACCTCAGTGTATGAACAAACAAACCATTGTGGTTATATAACGACATGGTAACATACATGAATTGACCTAATTAATGTGTGGTAAGCATATTTTCTAACGTTGTAACATAGTTTACTGTAGCATTAGTTAGCTAGCGCTGTCGTAAACTTCGAGCAGTTAACGTTAGCTAGCCAATGGTGAAAACAACGAAGCGTCAACTCAGCGTTTTCCCACTGCTACAAAACAACCAAAAGCACATATGTAAGAGCATTTATGCCACAAATAAATGTGGGAAGAGGGAAGCTGACGTTGCAGTTTTACCGCTTTGTTTAAGCTCCCGTCCGCGGCCGTGTTTTCTGAGTCGTCGTCCGTACCCAGCAGCTCCTCTCTCCCATCCTGCGCCATCATCCTCCCTCCTGATGTTATTGCTGAGCCAGGACGCATGCGCAAAGCGTCACAGCATCCAGCAGACGCTATGCCTCAAATAAACCTTAAAATGTACTATTATATCAGCATAACTACAACTATTCTCTTTTAACTCGCCTGTTACTAGCTGTGTTTTCTTTATCATAAGAATTCCATTTTTATGTTACTTTTACTTGACTATAATTCAGAAGGAAATATTGTACTTTGTACCCCCCCCCCCCCCAATACTGGTTTCAGTATTGTATGTTTGTGTGTGTTTGTGTTTCATGTTGGATTGAACTGTCTGAAAGTTTAAGCACCTGTCTTGGCCAGGTCTCCCTTGAAAAAGATGTTGCGAACATTAGTTGGATCTCTAAATAAATAAATAAAAACTCTGGTTCTTCAGTTCAGCTCAGTTCTTCTTTTTATAGTGGTTTTACTTATCTTAACTCAGTTTCTATTTTCACCTTCCTTTTGTTCTGTTTCCCTCTCTGCGCCGTCTCATTTGTAAAAGTTGTGTATTTCTGTATAAAGTTGAGCTGGGTTGCATCCCACAGACAAAATTACAAATCTCAAGCTTTTCAATGATACCATGGTTTATTTTTCATTTCATTTCATTTTGATAAAACAAAACAAAAAAAGTCACGTGGTCAGCCTGGCTGTTGTTGCCATCTAGACTCAACCTGGACAATCAATCAATTTAAAATGATTTAATCTCAGGAGAACATCACAGTGCATTAACATCACTTTACACTGAAGTGATAAGTAACGTAAACTAGATTGAAGGTCAGACCGTACACTCTGACAACACTGGTACCTGGTTACACTCTATTGATCGCCTCAATCTGTCCTTGATTTTGGCAAATAAAGTCATAACAGTGATCTCTACAGAACGGAGGTTCTGCAGTTTCATCACCTGGCCACAGCAATAAGGTCTGTTGTCTGCTTTACACATAAACAGTTTGCTGGATTAACCTACAAGAAAGTCTAAGTTAGCAATCAAGGTCCCCATCCTTTTCAAGAAATTATTTTCCAGGACAACATAGTGATGGTACAGTATGTGACATGAAGATCATGCCCTAGACTCTAAGCCTTGTTTAAAACACACAGTACTATACTAGAAAGGTTCAGGTACGTTACAGTACTTGAAAGCATCCTTGCTTCACTCTAAGTGCCTAAAATATTTTCGCATGACTGAATATATATGGCTCTGTAATTAGGGTCCCCAGTGACAGTTCTCGTACAGCAGCCCTAAATTCAACTGCAGCCAGTCAGTTCATGCTCAGTCAAGGAGAGGAAAAGAATGTCATAATTATTTTCCAGAATTACACTTTTTCAAGAAAATTGATCTTAAAAAGTAACCTGGAACCCTGGTAATATTAGTAACCAGTGGGTAAAGTGAATCGTATCAATATTTAGAGTTCTGTGATGCTAAACTGTCCAGTCTTTAAAATCATAACTGATTGGAACCTTATGATTATATATTTGTAATTTCTTTGCTGGTCTCATTATTGTAGCCAATAAAATAACTAGTTTAAGTTACTAGTTTAACCAGTTATACTAGTTGTTTTTGTGCAACAGCTCCTCTGGCCTTCAGACTTGTTTAATCTCCTAAGTGTTTAAGGCCCCTCTTCCCCTCATCCCACTCTGTTCTGATTGGTCAGCTTGTGGAAGTCTTCTTGTGGGCAGAACAATGCCCAGCCAACAGCACCATCCTTCAGCAACAACCTGTGCTTTCACTAGCTGTCAGCATCCAAATACAGTAGGTTCACCTCAAGCTTTGGTCCTTTGACAATGTGTAATGAAGGCACCCAACTTCCCAAAATATATATGTAACATAATATGACCCCTTTAATGCAAAGAGGCGCTATAAAAAGCAACTATGGGCCAGACGCACTGCACAGCCTGACAGCAGTGCAGATATATTCCCTTCTAAAAGTTTTTGCACCCTCTTAACCAATCAGAGAAGATGAGCTGTTTCTGATGAAGCATTGTTATTTATTTTAATTTAATAGGACTAGTACCTGAAGAGCTTGGTGGAGCAGAGTAGATTGATTTAGAGTCTCATGATACTACTAGCTTGAGCCCTAAAAGTTGCACAGTGTTAGGTTTGATTCTGCTTTTCCAGAATATGCATCTTGTCAACTTAAAGACATCGTCATATGGTGTCTGAGGACATTATGTAAAAATGAACAGATATAATGAAAGAGACAGATGCAGAGTCACTTGACAAGACAGGGAACATGTTTAAGTTCGCTGTATTGGAATGAGGAATGAATACTTCTTTTGAATACATTTTAAACAAACAAGAAGGTAGAGTTGTAGTTAGACTGTAAAAACCAGACAATTCTGTGCTGTACATTAAAACAGGTCATAACACACACATGATCCTGAGTGAGATTTCCAGAGCACTCACTGAAATATAATACACTGTGTGCTGTCTGGAGTGTTGTGAGTCAGTGTTCCTTTACACACGATTGCTATTGCTTCAATTAGTTTTACCATTCGTCACTACACCTGCAACTCTTGACCACAGCGTTGTTAAAGTTCATGTCCTGAATCCATTTACTGCTGTGCGTGGCTCTGAGGTTCGTCCCCCGAGCCGACGAAGAAGCAGACTTGTCGTGGGGAGGAGGGGTTGATGTGAGGCAGGTGGTGGTGGGACGAGGCAGAGGAAGAAGAAGAGGTAGATTTGGAATTCTCCCAGTGGTTGCCGTGGAGGTCTAGCGCAGAAAAAGCGGGCAGGTTGTCTCTCTGCAGAGATTTTTCACGCTCCGTTGGTAGAGGCGGTGCGCTCAAGCACTTCCTCAGGCTGGGCTCACTGC
Organism: Sandelia bainsii; assembly: GCA_032362345.1. NCBI lineage: Eukaryota > Metazoa > Chordata > Actinopteri > Anabantiformes > Anabantidae > Sandelia > Sandelia bainsii. Next base: position 1,516,025 of record JAUMHL010000016.1, read on the forward strand.
AAAGTCAGTTAGCTGCTGTTAGATCGTCTTTCTTTATAGCATACCAAGACCTTTACTGCAATTATTTTTCTAATGCCTTTAATTCACCAGATAACCACAATGAGTTCGGCCCTTCCAGATTTCTAACCATAAATTGTACCACTGGATATCCTGCAATATCACAGAATGATGACTAGTACAGGCAACGTACTGGAAGTCTGATGTAATGTGTGAAAGTCCAGTGGCCAACGCCATTCCAAGGTGTGAATTGTACCAGTTTGGTTGGACTATTCTATTGCTGCATTGCTGTGATGACTCAGGAGCATCAATATAGGGTTGACTCCCCTAGTGAGTGCCAAGAAGAAATTTGCTTCCCCTGATAAGGGACATAAAACTTTCTGTCGACTCTTTCAAAAACTTACCGTGAATATGTACCTGTTATCTTATAAAAGTCATTAGTTGAAGCTGTATCTTCCAAACTCATCAGCACATGTTCTCAAGTCCAGTCAATTACCGATAATTTTGAGTGCACCACTCTGACCTGCCAAAAGTTACTACAGTAATCCCTGCCTGTAAATTTGGAGAAAACCTTTTTAGGCCTCCTCACTAAAGCAGCCATTTTTTTGTTCCCTCCACTTTCGATGGTTTCAGTTTAATTGACCGTCACATTGTTTGTGGTCATTCCGTGTATCTTTGTTTGTTTGTCTTTTCATGGTCAATGAGTATTCGAGTCATTTTTTTCTCTCTGCTGTGGTCATTTTTATCTCTGTGGTTATTTTGCGTCTGTTTGGTCAATGTTCATCTTGTGCTTATTTTGTACCTTTTCATTGAGATTGGCCTCAAACAAGAAATATTAACATTCACTTGGTCACGAGTCTCTTGACCCCTGGGCCTGTTCAATAATCTATCCATAGTTTTCAAGTACTTAAAAATTAAAAGTTACATACTATTAACTAACTATTACAACTGCAAGAGAACAGCATTTTAATTTTGGAACTTGGATATTTTGGAGTTTCAAAATTTGGGCTAACTGTTTAAGTTCTTGTCGTAATGTGTGGAAAATCACCTGCTGCATTCTCCTTTCCAGGCCTGTCGGTACACGTCACCGGCCACCTCATACAGCCAGCGCACATCAGCTGGCACCTCTGGGATCCACTCCACGAACCTGAGGTGGAACAAAAGTTATATTACTATAACACTATAATACTGTTTGAGTTTTTTACTTAAACATGAGATAGTGTCACTGACAACATCTTCACCTTACCTCTGGGCCACTGAGTAGGCTGACTGTACAGGAAGTGTGTACGGCATGAGCATGTAGGAAGCCACCCTCATTGGAAGCATCTCAGACACCTTGGCATACAGGCCAGATTTGTCTTGGCAGGCCTCGCAGAAGACTGACGCACACACAAAGAACAGGACCAGTAAACCACACAGTATGTTTCTGCCATTAGTGACACATGAAATTTCTACTAAAAGAGAAAAGAGTGTGAGACAGTACCCCACCTTTCTTAAGTGGTGTAGGCAGAGCGATCTGCTCGTCCAGCCACCAGTGAGGTTTCCGCAGCAGGTACAGTCTCCGGAGCATCCACTCTTTGGTCGTTTCAGAATGCTTGCAACAGCAGTTGGGGGGGATCTCTGGCAGGGCAGGTCCCGAGGTTGGACGATCCAGCATCAGCAGGTCTGGAATCACAGTAGTTCATCAGTTAAATCAGAGGCTGCTAGAGATGCATCACAACTAGGGAAGCTTATTAAAATGGTTGCCATGGTTACACTATAGTTGGCTACTCACTGTTCTCTTCAAGGAAGCGCAGAGCATCCTTATAACCACTCTGACACATCTCAGCCAGGACCTGTGTAGTAGAAGACAGTACGTGTTACATACAGGAAGTCTTCTGAAGACTTTTAATTGACTAAATATTATTGATCCATAACAGGAATTGACTGTGACACTGATCGGTTTGACTTCCTGTTGAACTGAAACGGAAAAGAGTTCCAGCAGTCAGCAAAGTACATAAAGACATGGGGAGAAACAACCTATTTGGGGTTTCTATATCTATATGTAACAATTTCTTTCTCATCTCAGCTTTAGCTCCATACTCCAGAAGATTTAAAATGCCTGGCTAAAAAGTAGGGGTGTTAACAATTCTCCAAATACATGGTTGTTTTTTGAGGGAATGGGGGCTTTCAAAATATGAATGACCTACACTCTGTACTGTCCCTGAATGCCTCACAACGTGAAAAATCGACACTTTGTACTGGTTTCAGAAACAATACACCTCTACAAGAAAATCTAACAAAAAGGTGAAGTATACAACAGAACTAAATACACTCTTGTCCAATATCAGTAAAAAGTTCAATGATTCAGAAATGTATCATTTTAAAATGATCAAATCAAATCAGACCCAGGTCCTTCTTGCTGTGAGAGGACAGGGCTAACCACTGCACCACTGTGCCTCCCCAAGCTTTGTACAGTATATCTGAATACAAACAGGTTAGCTAGACTCTACTGAAAATACAGGCTAAAGGGAGTTGGACCGGTTTGAATCCCTTCCAACTTTATTTGGGTCAGCTGGTTAAGCAGCTGTCCATGAACCGCAGGGTCAGTGGATCAATGCTTCATCCTGTTCAACTGTCCTTGGATAAGACACTGAACCCTGAGTGCCTTAAATGTAGCAGCCTGTCCACAACAATTTCCCCATGGGAATGAAAAATAAAGTATATTGGAAAAGTCATCCATCCTCAATATGTACAAAAATAAAACTATGGACTCTGACTAATGAGTAGTACAATGAAATTTATTGCATTTGGTTCTTAAGTATGGATCTTTCACTGTGGTTTAATCAGTCAAACATTTCCATTTTTCAAATTAATCTGTCTTCATTCTTCTTGGACTTTAGTTAAAAACTAGTCACAGGTCTAAACAACATATGAAACATCCAGTAGATGGTAACTGGAAACATAAAGAGTAGTGTTGTCCAGCACAGAGCTGTGTACGATGTAAAGTATTTCCTGACAAAGAACCAGGCTCAAAGCTGATAACTGTGATTTAGATATCCCTATCTTTGACAAAGTAAACAATGTCCCATCACTGTCATCATGAACCGCAATGGTCAGTTTGTTATATTATGTAAGAGCAAAGTCTTCCATAAAAGAGAGCTCTGACATCAGCTGAACTGCTCGCCAGCCAATCCACTGGCTGGAATGGTCACACCACAGGGGTCGTGGGTCAAAACACTCATGCCGCTTGAGCACCAGCCAGGAGTGCATGTTTGCGGTGAGTAGTCACCGGCTCCAGCATGTATGGGGAGATTTGAGAGGTAATTCCTCCATTTAGGAATGTGCTAAGAACCCGAATGCCCCAGTCACAGAGATTTGTGAACTGAGTTACATAAAAGGTACGCGCACGTGACGGGGGTAAAACAACAACACAGCAAAGGGTTACTATAGGTCGCCACGGCAGCAAGGAACGACAAGTGGAAACACGGGTGGGATAAAGAGAGACAGCAGATAAAATCAGAGGCAGGAGGATTAAGAGGGGAGAGACGAAAGTGAAAGTGGCCATGAGGTGATGGCACAAAAACGATTTTACATGCTGAAGAGATTTGCATCTGAATAATAACAATCCAGTGTCTTTAGATTTTAGGTTAAACTCTGCTGCATGCTATGCTGCAGATGATGATATTAAACAAATCTTGACTGGTGCAGCTTTAAATAAACAGCAGTGTTATGTCACCTACCTTGGGTTCTGGTGGGAACAGGGCCCGGGTGAGGCGGTACATGTTGCCCAGGTTCATCTGGATGCTGGTGTTGGTGAAGCGCAGCTCGTGGAAGCTGGTGGAGTTGTCACGGGGACAGATGTCACTCTCACCGCAAAAAGGCGAGATGGTGATGGTGTTCTTCAGCTCCGACTGCGGCAGGTTGTCGCTGATCCCGCCGTCCACGTAACGCTAAAGAGACGCGGAAATGATGGATTCAAACTTTCACTCAGAAGTTGTTGCAGTTACAATATTGTGTTCTTCATTTCAAGAGAGGAGTCAGTGAAAAACATATGAGGCCATGATAACAGGACCCAGACTCTAGACAAATCCTTATTTGTATCTACAAATTATAAACCACGCCTGTTTGGTCTGCAATTGCTCCAGCACACCATCAGACCCAAAAACCCAACCACTGCATTCCCACATTAGAACCCTCTTCATCCTGTCAGTCACTAACATGTTTGTATGCACGAACAACACGGTTTTATTCATGCAATAGAAAACGCTGCAATTTCAGACTTGACCTCTAGAACATTAGCAAATGAAAGCGGAACACTCTCGTTTTTAAGGGCGCTTATAATGCAACATAGAAGGAATTAACCTTGTTCTAAGTACTGGCTGTTAAACCCCACTTGCCAGCAGACTAAAAGAGTGGAAATCTGCCTCTGTGTCAGTGCCTACCAGCCGCCAGAATGTAGGACAGTGAGGAAATAGAGGTCAGGATCATTCCATGTGCATACACAGCATAGAAAGAAGTACATAAACACACGTACGTATGTGTTCCTGAACTTTGTATTGTAACAGATTTACTACATTTGTATTTATCTTTGAAGATGCCATTGGTGTCATTTTTTATGTATTATTGTTACCTTCAAGCAATTTAGTTACATATCAGTCCCCTTCCAGAAAATGAGTAGGAAACTATGGATATGCAGTATCTCCTAAAGTTCTCTACCAAACGCCCAGACATCAACATGTAGATCATGTCTCAAGGTAACGCACAGAGTTAGCGTGTCCCACTGTTGTGTGCCCTGAGGCACTGTAAAGAACACCATGTACAGAATCTACAAGTGCTGCAGGCAGAGTACTGCATGTACGGTATATCCACACAGCTCTTGGACATGTAAACACTAAAGCTAGCAGCACTTTATTGGACACGTTGTGTCACTTGTCCTGTTATGACAGTGAACTTTGACACCAGGGCTGAGACAACAGGCTCTATTCAGAGTGGAACGCACACACATGTCCACAGAGAAGATGACTGTCCCCGCTGTCCTACATTTTCACAGTGATTTACTGTGTGACTGAAGCTTAACTAAGACTAAAACACTAACTGTTATATTTTAGGTAAGTTTTTACAAATATGGAATTATGTGTGTAAACAGAGCAACATATATTCTTAAATATGCATATCTTTGCACACCACTGATAATACAAATCCCCATTTCCATAAATGTTGGGACATTAATTAATTTGCATTTTAGAGATATAAGAAAATTTAGAGTTTGATGCTTCAACACACAAAAAAAAAAAGTCAAAGTCAAAAGAAGACTAACCCTAACTAACCCTATTGTGGATGATTCCAAACTCAGTCAGCTCAAAAAAGAATAATTCTCAACAATAGATTACAACGACTTTAAGTCTTTCATCATCTACACTCATAATATTGTGATAAGATTCAGGGACCACTGTTGAATGTTCGTGAGCTCTGAGCCGTCAGACATGCATGAGAAACCATCATGCTAGTGTGATGAATATAAACACTCGGGTTCATGAGTACTTGTTGTGACTTAACACAGTCCACTGCTGCATCCAGAAATGCAACCTGAAAGTATATTACGCAAGGAGGAAGCCAAACATCAAGTCTGTGCAGAAACGCAGACTTGATGTTTGGCTCTGAGCCTGAGCTCATGTCACATAGACTGAAGGATAGTGGAATAGTGCAAAAGCCGGCAACTGTGATGATATGAGGGTGCATCAGTGCTCATGGTGTGAGTGACCTGCATATATGAAGCTACCATGGACACAGAGGTGTATACTGAGATTTTACATAAACATATGCTGCCATTATTACATCAGTCAGTCCAGAAAATTGCATTTTAAATTTGCGTAATCAGGCGGATTACTTTTATCTTAACTCCTGTATGGATCATGTGATTATTCTGCATATTCATGGAATCAGGTTTATCACCTCTATCTTGCCTTCACTCGACCTTTGTATTCCGTTATTACTACTGCGTATAAGTAGATCTGAATCCAATCTGGTTGACTTCTCTGTTGCTAGTGCTGCCTGCTCACGGTGGCACAAACAGACGGCAACCCTGGCTCTGTCTATATGGATGAGATCACTGTCAAAGTCCAGAAGCAGCTCATAAATAAGGCAATAGTAGCAGTATGAACTAGGCTCTGATCTGTATGTAATGAGGATTTATCCTTCTCTGATACATTTTTCTAAAAATCATTCTTTCTTTACCACTGAATCCTCCTTCTCCTTCTTAAACGTCTCCTTTCAGTTTCTATCTGATGGATGCTTCTGATCACATGTGATGAAGCACACGGAGACCAATGCTAAACCTCTGCAAGGAGTGAATCAACTGCCAAACACCTACCACTCCTCTGTAGGACGGAGGAATCAGGCCGCAGTAGATGGGGATGAAACAGCTACAGATCAGCGCCTGCAGGCAAAAAAGAAAAAAAAGGTGCAGGGTTTAAATCTTGCTTGCGTTACTATAGTGGATTTAAAAGATAAATAACCACGTCAACCACCTCTCCACACCTGAATGAGTTCCTCTTTGGAGCTAAACTTTGACACCAGCACGTTCTCCCCATTGGAAACTTTGGTGAGAGAAATGCACAGGCGCCCCGAGGCCAGGAGGTGTGCGTCAGAGGGCAGGTCACGATTCAGGCCCGACTTCATCACCTTGATCAGGTTGAAGGTGGGGTGAAGTGGGCCAAGGTTCCTCTTCCTGGCCTCCTTTGCCACCTCGATAACATCTTCGCAGCACTTAGCTAGGGGAGAGAGAAAGACACGGGAGAAGTAGACATGCAGCAGGTGGAACGCTGAAAGCTGCCTCGATGTTTCCCTGAGATCAATCAGCTGCAAACAAACACACACTGCTTAAAGTGTCAACTTGAGACTGAATCAATATTCACTGAAGCAACGAGGAGTCAGTGACCAACAGTGACCTGAGCACACCGCCTTCCGACTCCTGAACTCGTGCTGAGGTTACTGCAGTTTCTTTTTACTTGGTGATCCATACAGGCTGACCTGCATTCACGTGTATGCTGGTATCAGCCCTAATGATCACTTATTTACAGGAGAGAAAGTGAAAGCAAACCTCTGACTCATACAGTCCACAGTATGATCAGGTAGATTTTCTTATCATCCAGTGGTTCCACACCAATGTTTTGCATATTTAAAAACATACTGAACATAAACCAGCGAAAGCCATTATCAGTCTACTGCACATTTTCTATGCATATGCAGCTCACTGCACCTGACTATGTATATATTACAAATATTAAAATCACTAATAACAGGTCTTAATGAATTTACTGTGTTTTAATAGAACTAATTTGATTGCAAAAAAAGTTGTATATTCCCATATATTCATTCTTGACTTATTATTACTGGGAGAAGTAGCAGTAGTAATAGTACTATAGTACTATATAGACTACTACTACTAATAATAATAATAATAACAATAACAATAAAACGGGACTTCCTGTTTCTTCCATATCCTGCCTTATGTTCTTCTCAAAGCTCCAGGCAGCGGTGCGTCTTACCTAAACATGCCTGGCTTGCGAGCACCGAGGCGGTCAGAGCACCGGCGGAGGCCCCGTACAGCTTGGTGGCCCCCTTGACGAGGTAGGGCGCCTTGTCCAGCAAGCAGCTGGCAACTCCGATGTGGTAAACACCCAGAAACCCGCACCCGGCGAACGACAGGTTCCAGCCGCCCTTTAGGTCGACCATGGTGTGGGCATGCCCCGGATAGAGGAGCCCTGGCAGCGGAGGAATCACCGAGTGTGCTGCCTCTGGAAGTCACACCGCCGCCGCCAAGCCGGCGTCCGCAGACTGAGAAGTTATTTGTCAGCAACTGGTTCTATAAAGGGAAGAGGTGGGAGGGGCGCGCTGACAATGAGGCATTCATGTGCTGTCAGAACTATCACAATCCAGATATGTGCGGTGCATTAGTACTAGTACTGACTTCTATGTATATGTACACTTATTTTTTACTATTCTCTATTCTCTGTATAAAACTAAAAAGTTGTTTCAGGTAGCAATTGTTCATTAACTGCAGAAAGCATCATGAGCTTGTTTACTGTTTTTTTAAGACCGAGCCTAAATAACCGTACTGTCTTACATAAAGCTCTAAAAAGGCTTTTGGTGTGTCTCTACTGGCTCATGTCATTCAGATTTACCATTTACAGTGAAGGCAGCGTATTTCGGCGAGAACACGATTGGATGTTTGCCCGTCTGTCAATATTCACTTTTACACAAGAACCAATCAACAGCAACTGGGAGAGACAAGATGCCGCGAGGTGACCACCCACTTAAAAAAAGAAATAAAAACACAGAAACCTCGCCCTCTGATTGGCTCCTGTTTCTCTGCAGATTTCTTACCTATAACTAAGACGATTCTGGCAGAACAGCAAAGAAAATGTAACAGAAAATAACGACAATTGTCATCTACATCGGCATTTATTAGCTGATTACATTTCTTTTAATAATCTCGATCTGCAAAAGTAATTAGTAACTAAAGCTCTAAAATAATTTCAATGTAGTGGAGTAAAAAGTAAGAATATTTCCCTGTGAAATTGTAGTGGAGTAAAAGTAACATAAACACACAACAAAGTTCAGGTACTTCAAAATTGTGCTCAAATAAAATACTTTAGTAACTGTACTTAGTTACTTACCACGTCTGGTTCTTGTAGTTCTATCATATGAGCATGTTAGGGGTGTTTTACCAACATGATGCTAGTTGATTCTTAACTCAGTATTAAGAGTCTATCACAGACTATAAGGCAATAAAAAATATTATAGTATTATAGCTACATGATATTACTACTGTACTCTCATAGGATTACAACAGCTTTATTATGGTAGTTTTTACTGGAGCGTCTAGGTCTGTGTGATGTAGTGGAGAAGAATCCTTCCTCCGCGCGCGCATCCTCGCACGCGGGTAAAGAGTGGTCCTGATGCTGAGCCTCGTGCGCGCGCATTACATCACTTCTCTCCCGCGTGATTGGCTCGAGCTCAGCTCGTCCGCCCTCGCTGTGCATCATTCAGAGCCCTCGCCATCCCGACTCGAGCGACGTTTCAAGTCAACCTCATCATCAACCTCGTCATCTGTCGTCTTTTCTTTTGTTGTTGTTGTTGCTCTGGCTGAATAAAAGTGTTCCGTGCGTGGGTGTGCGCGCGTTTCTTGGCGGCTCCTTTCGATGATGGCCGAGAGCGAGGCAGACACGCCGAGCACGCCAATTGAGTTCGAGAGTAAATACTTCGAGTTTGATGGAGTGCGGCTGCCGCCCTTCTGCAGAGGGAAGATGGAGGAGATCGCCAACTTCTCCCTCAGAAGTAGCGACATATGGATTGTCACCTACCCAAAGTCAGGTAACTAAGCCTCAGCCTCGCCCTGCGCACGGTGCCCGCTGTGTCCTCGCGTGTCTTCACCGCTCTTTGCTCCGTGCTGCAGCGGTGACTGCACGTTCCCCCGGTGATTATCAAAGTTTTACAACAGAAATAAAACATGCAGATACGTGATATTACGCGTAGGGTTCAAATAGCCTGTCATAGAGGTGCAGTCATCAGTAAAGTTGCAGATCACATCTTGTTTAAAGGGATATTACGGCACAGTAACACTGGGTGGGTCGCAGTTATCTAATATGTGGGCTTACACTGCGTTTTTGCAGCAGAGCTACATTTTATAGGCCTCTGAAGCAGCCTGTAATCAGATACCAACAAACTGAGTTAGACTAGGTAAGTGGATTCATGCCTGGCTGTAGTGCGTCAGTTTGCCCGCACGTCTAAGCTGGCCGCCATCATCCACAACAATCACCCACGCTAGAGCTGCACAGATGGAGCTCAATGTTTACAACCGAGTTCTGTTGCGCAGCGCTGCTGCAGACCCCGCCGCCCGCGCATGGTGCCCTGCTGCGGCCGTGCGCTCGGGTGGGTCCGGTCACATGACGGCTGGTGGTGGGCAGGTGGTGCCCTGTGCCAGTGAACGCAGATAGACAGGGGGATGTTTGATTACTGTCACGGAAAAGTCTGTTCACAGTAAAACTTTACCTGATGACAGTATATGGGGATAAGATAGATGACTCAGTGATGACTTCATTCATCCCGCATGAAACTGTTGTGCCAACATGCTCAAGTTTGTGTGCATCAGGAAGGAGAAGGACAGTTAGAACATGTACAATATGAATATTCAAACAAAAGGTAAGGTCAGTTCTACGCCTTCTTGTTTTTCCCTCCTGCTCCTTATTCTGAGTAAAATTGTGCTGGACATGGTTCAGATTACACCACCAGGCATAGGTGGTTAGTGGTGGGTTCTTGTAAGCACCTCAACCTTTGTGTGCAGAGGCGGATCTACAGGGGGTGAAGGGAGGGCAGCTGTCCCTCCTGTTGTACAATTTGCCCCCCAGCTGACCCACCTTCACCTCCTGTAGATCCGCCTCTGCATCTGAAGCTTGTAGTGCTTGGACTGAATATTTCTAAAATTTGATGTTTTTTTTTTTTTTTATAAATCATCACAAGTATGAAACTTCAAATATGAAATTCAATTAAAAAAAAAATGTTTTAGTGACAAACTTAAAAAATAATCAGGGAATTGGATGAGGTTCATTATATAACAAATAACTACAAAAAGTTACTCAACATGTAAAAGTTTGCTTACAGTAGGTCACCAGGCTTGTTATCTTGTTAGCTTAGCTAACTGTTGCAGTCGCAAATGCTACAACTAGTCAGCACAGTTCATTAAAAAGACGTATTTGCCAAAGCTCAAAATATTATTCGCCTGAAAGTGAATCCACTGTTGCACTGATTCCAGTGGAATGCATTGAACCGACTGTAAAAACCAGGTCGTTGTTGTTGTAACCAGGTCTTAACGATACATTACCAGAAGACAGAGTAGATGCCAGTGATTGGATTGTGTTGTGTGCTGCAGCACCATACTGAACTACACACTGTTACATAAATGCTATGACTATCTTTTATGCTGACTGTGGAGAGAAAAGTTGCATTCTCTGTGTCCGTACAGTTAGTTACTGCAGGAAGCGTCTGTTTTTTAAATGTCACACATTTATTTGATGACACTTCTTGGAGACCTTTAGACTACACCTAGTGGTATTTTAGAATCACAAGTTTCTGCATGTAAGCTGCACGTTTTAGGACTGTGGAAGAACAGAAAGACCCCTGAGAGTGCAGTGAGTGCAACAAGATCTCCTATGAAAACACAAACAAGTTGTAATTGCATTAGTTTGGGATCTAATTCTGCAATCTTCCTTTCTTGACAGTTCTTTGAACTCAGCATTACATTCAGTGGCCTTTTTTAATAAAATAATGAAGACGTTTCCCTAGTCACACACCCAGTCCCGCCCTTTATAAATAAAAGAAAGATTCAGACATTTCCAGGGAACCATGGTCTGATATATAAGCTGTTTATTTTTTCAAGCTCACAATCCGTGACGTCTGTTAAGGTCACTGCGGCTAAAAGTAGCAGCCACCGAGAACACTGGCTTTCATAAGTTTGTCACAACAGGGGCTGGAATGTTCTGTCATATTTTGTGCACAAAAACAATTGATGTTCTGAACTTAATGTGCTTTGTGACTTGCAAAGTAGCGTGTGTTCAACTGGCCTCTTGCGTGTTTCTCACAGTAATGTTACCAGCTGATACCTTGTAAACCTTCTAGATCTCAGTGCTGGACATCCTTCAAAAGACATACAGGAAGATGCATGTCCAGCAAGTGGTTAACCAGGCTCGTCTTTTATGTTTAACAAGGTTGCACTGTGGTATGAAAACAGATACATTCATTTTTAGAAGACTCCACCACCCCCCTCTCTGCTGCTCTGTGTTGCTGTATCTGTGGTCTTTATGGTGCAGTGAGAAAGAAAGCACACGGCAGGCCACATGGCTGGGATGCTGCAGAGCTATGATGGCATTGGCCACATGCGTCTTTCTTGGCCAATGAGATTAGGACGATTCTATAAACCAAGGGGGGTGGGAATTGTGGGGGGTTGCTCTGCACTTTATGATGGCAGTGCCTTTCTCACTGTTTTGACATCAGGCATATGCACAATCATGTCTCCCTGCAGGTGGTACACCTCTGCACTGCACACACACTTACATCACAGAGGGGTACACTGTAGTCCTCCACAATGAATCGAGAAGTTTTACAATATGATAATGATGCATTTAAAGAATAGCTACTTGTCATAAGAGTACAACCTAGGCCATGAAACTACATGAACTACAACCCAATCCGAAAAAAGTTGGGATGCTGTGTAAAACAGAATGCAATGATTTGTAAATCTCATAAACCCTTATTTCATTCACAGTAGAACAGGAAACATCAAATGTTTAAACTGAAGAAAAAATAGGGTAATTTTAAAATTGATGGCAGCAACACATTTACACGAGTAAGTGCATGTACCACTGTGGTCATTAAGTAGCAGCAGCAAATATGACCTGTAACACAACAGACTGTTGGAATGAATGTTAGGAAGAGTCAATGTGTGGAGTTACCTGAGACAACTCGTGCTTTATGTTGTTAAACATCTGTCATGACAAATAGACCTTAATAGAGTGTTCAAGGCAAAATAGTCTTCCAAATTTAAATAAAAAGTTATTAGTCATTTAGAGCCTAAATTCCTAAGATTTATTCTTCTGAATCATATTAGTACAATGTGACCAAAACAGAAGTAGCAACTGATACACACCTTGTTTTCCTGATTTCAACTGATCATTTTTACACAGTGTATTGAATTCAATTCTGAGCCACATGACACCACAACAGAATGTGACAACTGATCCTGCGCTGGGCCACTCAGACATATACAGTACAACAGATTTACTTTAATGCCGTGTTATCATTTATTCAAGAGTGAGTGAAAATGCCAAAGGTTGTTTCGTTTCTTGATACTGTCACATATGAGTGGCACATGGAATCTTTCATTTGACTTGGCCTTGAAGTTGCACATGTTGATTAGCCAGATGGATTCTGCCATTGGGTATTTCAAGAACCTCTCTTCGCAAAAGGCTAACAATTGTATTCTGACAAAGAAGTAATGTTCTAAAGGTGTTGAAATGCCTGCAGAGTTGGATAAATGCATATGCATGATTCAACATGATATTGAGGGTTTACTATTTGATACCTAAAGCTTGTTACCAGGTCCACTCACTGATTCACTGCTGTGTTGCTTGTCGTAGTGCTGATGATGATTGGATTTAGTTTCCAGTATTAGCATAATGTCATGGCTTTTCTCATTTCTGAGTGAACAGGCTGAGTTCTGAATTGAGCGGCAGTCGTTGGTCAATACATTTTCGAAGGTTTTGGACAAACAGACAAGTGTGTGAGCGTGAGTGCTTGAAGAGCAGATGATGACTGTGGTAGCAGCATGAAAACTGATGATATTGGTGTGTGTGTTTGAGGAGTGAGAATTGGTGGTTAGAATGTTATGCTGTGTGTGTTTTCATGAATGCACAATACATCATAACATGTACTAATGTGAAATAGAGGCTTTTTCTTGGAAAGAAACTAAATCTATCCAGCAAATTAACAAAAATATTCAATACATAATTTATTTGGTCTCGCAGCCTGTATGTGGGCAGCCTGAGGCCACACGGATAAACAACTTCTTTCTCTAGGTTACCCTTTCCAACAGAACACTGAAGCTCTCAGGTTGAAATCATAAAATGATAAAAACCCTGACATGTTCCCTTTCTCTCTTTTTCATGAAGCAGCGTCCTTAAGATTTAAGCTGGTGAGATCTGATTCTAGTCTCCAGCTTTCTTGTTGCATTACTAGACATTTTAGTTTATCTGCAACCCAAAATAAGTGAGATGCTCACCACAAAGAACACTGGCGTAACCAGAAATAGTGCCATGCATACATTTTAGCGTCTGAGTGACTGAAAAAGTGAGAAAATTTTACTTTTTTTGCCATTAAAAACACCTGCTAAGGTGTCATTTAGCAAGGTGCATACTCTATAACCTGAATTGTTCAGTGGTCTGAAGTGGAACATGGCTGGTTTATGATCTCAACAAACCATTGGGTGTCTAGATTCCAAGGGCCACAACCTCTAATGCTTCTGGCCACTGTTGGCATTCCACCATCTTGTCTGCAGGCAGGTTCTCATGGAGCAGACTGGAAGTAACACAGGCTAAAAGTCCCAGTAGAGGAACTGTACAGTTGGGTGACATTTCTCTTGAGTTTATCTCTACAACTGAAATCTTTCATACTATATACCATCTTCTATACCATCAACTAGCACAGCTTTAATGATTAAACCCAGCCTTCTTCTCTTCACAACCTTGAGTATGTGTAAGCTGACGTAAAGAGCAAATGTCTGTATCACTGGCATTTTGAAAGAAAATGCACTGTAAATGGATACATGTGCTCATGGATTTTTCACTTAATAATTGATTCCAGTCTTCTCTTTCCCTCATAAAGAACCACGGGTACTTGGCCCTTGCATAACCACCTAGATTACCCTCAAGTGTGCATGCAGCATCCACTTTCTTTGTTCCCTGACCTTCTCCTCTCTCTTCTGTCTTTGCAGGGACCAGTCTACTTCAGGAAGTTGTGTATTTAGTCAGCCAGGGAGCAGACCCAGATGAGATCGGCCTTATGAACATCGATGAACAGCTGCCTGTCTTAGAGTACCCCCAACCTGGCTTGGATATCATACAGGTAGAGTACTGGATATGAGATCAGGGCAGCATTTGTTCAGTACCTGATCATTGAAGGACTGTAAGAGGCCTGAGCCAGTGGTTGCCTTTAGAATAAGATGCATTGTACCTGTTGCAGGATGTAACAGTATTATGACAAATGAACACCTTGTCTAGGTGTGAAACACGAGCATGCAGGGACCAGACTCTATTTACATACAAAGCTCTCACTTTAGATTTGTACAAACACATAGACTCAGGACTATGGAAAGAGGCTCACTAGAGGCGGATAGCAACCCAAATAACTGATTCTACACTTAAAGGTCAGATTAATCATAATGGGGCAACAGTTGTATAACGTCTGGTGTGGCCCTGTGGGAGCATTCCAAAGGCTGAAAAACAATCCATGATGGTATTCATCCATTTTCTTAACCGCTTGTCCTCGTAAGGGTCACGGGGGATGCTGGAGCCTATCCCAGCTGTCATCGGGCGAG
>JAUMHL010000016.1:1531251-1551420 GCA_032362345.1 Sandelia bainsii
CTTTTGTTTCAATAAATTGTTTGAGATGAGGAAATCACCATTGCATGCTTCTACTTAAATGCCCTACTTTAATGATAATATTATATCATTAAAGTAGGGCATTGTAGTGTGAACTTTTTACGTTTTCCATAAATTTAACCCGAAAGCCAAATATCCCTAACTTTTTGTGAGTAGTGTATATTGTGATGTAAATGCCAATGCGCTCTAATGCGTCTGCAACTACGACATAACAGGAAAGTACCTTTTGGTTTTTTGTGAAAGCCGTATGTTAGCGAACAAGATGCAGCAGTAATAAAATCTGAACACGTGGTCTGCTGGACAACTTGGAGAAGCATGTACTGTATATGGACAGGTGTGAAACATGGACAGGTGTAAACCATGATGCATTTTGGCTGTCAAGGACATCTGTCACATCCCAAACCGGTCGAGGCGGGTGGCCACCCAGCCTGGTTCTGCTCACAGACAGAAAAGGTTTATTTCATTTAGCATGAAACGGAGGAACGTGTTTTTGAGTAGACATACCTGTCAGCACCAGAGCATTTCTACAGATCTGATAAGAGGATGGCAGAGTTCAGATTAAAGTAATTACTGTACTTCCTTTGTGTTTCCACAGGAGCTGACGTCCCCTCGTCTGATCAAAAGCCATCTTCCCTACCGATTCCTCCCTACAGCCCTGCACAACGGAGAGGCCAAGGTCAGCCAGCTGAGACTGGACGCTGCCTTAATACAGTAGCCATGAAGTTTTCATGACATTTTCACATCTCATGTTTTGTTATATACAGTATACTGTATAACTTGTGCCCTAAATTTGATGAAATAATCATAACATTAGTTCAGGCAGAATAATGACATCACCCTTGGAACTGACATCAGCTGTTTCATTCATGCTTCACTGTCATTGGCTCATTCATCGGATGTTTGACTACCGGCTGACAGCAGCATCCAATCATATTCATACAGATGTGGAGCACAGCAGTTTTATTTTCGTTGTTGATGTATAGTCAAATCACGTGGCACAGAAACACATTCAATACAAAATATCATTGTAGCAACAAAGTAGACGAGCCTTACCAAAATGAAATATAAATTAGGAAGGAAGACAATTTAAGGAGGAATCAATGCTACTTTTGTTTGTAGTAACAGGCAGACAGGTCATCTCTCCATCAATACTCAGTGCAAGGCAGGTATCGACAAACTCTCATTTATCTTATCTCAAGACACTGTAGAAGAGGGGGCCAAGACTGTGTCCAATGGCCAGACAGTTCAAGTTTTATTAAAATGAAGTCAGTCAGTAACCATCTTTGGAAACAAGGTAGAATTCCAGTTTTCAGTGTTCCACACATCAAAGCTGATACAGCTGTACTGTATACAAGAAGGAAGTGATGGTGTGCCTCTATGAGGAGGCATAGTTCATTCATATGCATTGGAAAACATGTGAATGTAATATATTTTTCCTTTTTTCGTTACGTTTTCCGTTTAATATGTTTTCTTTACACTGTTACATGTTCTGACATGTAACAAGAAAGAAGGCCTAGGATTCTGCACTATTTCTAAGTTAGAAATCAAATGTAAGCAGTTCTAAGCAAAAATTAGCTTTCTCAGCATCAAATCATATGGGTGACCAAGCAGTTAGTGGCAGTAGCACTGTATATTACTCTAATCCTTAAAAATCTTGTTTGAAGCCATTACTCGATTTTATTTTTAATTTTTATTATTACTAGAATTCTCGAAATCTGCTCACTATAAATAACACACAGAGTGTAGCAGGAAATAGTATATATTATATACAGTATAGTATATATATCTTCATTGCTGGTTTTCTGTGGTTGGCTTAGTTGTCAGGCCACAACACATGCTCAGCAGAGGGAGATTTACCAATTTTCCTGTCTGTCTGGGTTTTAAAGTGAATGAAGGTGAATGCTGAAACAACCTGAAAGGAGTGTTTTCGAATGTACCCAGCTTAATGAAGACATAGTCCAAAACGGGGTTGTTTCCAGACTAACATTAGAAGAACCATTAGACGGTCAACACATCAAACTTTGTTCAGGCAGAGACAGAAAAGCAACTTCATTATAAATACAGAATTTGATGAATAAAGAATACCAATTAGCTAAAGTGCTGTCAAAAAAAAGCTGTCTAGAAGTGGTCTCAGATGGCAAATACCTGTCTCTAAACCACTTCTTGGATTGGGAAACAAAAGGCAGACACTGAGAAAGTTTAGACCTCTGACAATCTGACTTTTGACACTTTGTCCTAGTTCTGATACTATGTTGTTGATGCCCCATATCACAATACTATTTAGTGGCATTGTTCTGCTGGAGATATGAGGTCCCGCCATATTTCTAACATGTGAACAATAGCAGCAAGTTCATATATTGGTAGGGGTGTGACCCCTCATCACCCAGTTATATATGACCATAGTGAGCACTATTGTGTTTCTGTTCTAGGTGATCTACATGGCTCGAAACCCTAAAGACCTGGTGGTATCCTACTATCAGTTTCACCGCTCTCTCAGGACCATGAGCTACCGGGGAACCTTTCAGGAATTCTGCCGGCGCTTCATGAACGAGAAGTGTAAGTATGTACAGTAGGTCACTGGAGGACGGGGACAATGTGACTCATCTGATCCAGTTCACTCAACTGTGCTGTAAGTTCATCCAGCTGGGTGTGTCTCTTTCTTTCTTTCTTTCTTTCTTAGTGGGATACGGATCCTGGTTTGAACATGTTCAGGAATTTTGGGAACATCGGATGGATTCTAACGTGCTCTTCCTGAAATATGAAGACATGTACAAGGTAACATCATCATGGGCTCCGGTGCCATCTTACTGTCTGGGGGGGTTAACTCCTCAGACATATTGTAGCATTGCTGATTGAAACCATTCGTGCTACAGAAAAGTCATTTAATATTCAAGCACATTTTTCTTATTCTTTTGCTACAGCCAGTTTAACCCTCTCTGCCTCTTTTTGCACAGCTTGGCAGGCACATGTAGCCTTTACTGCTTGCCTTTTGTGCTGAACATTCTTGTATAAAATCCTCCACTCTAAGAAAAAGAGCATCATATGCCAGATCAATATTTGCTCTTTGCTTTGCCAAAGGTCCCCTGTTTTTCACATTATCTGGTCTTATCACATGTACAAGGCTCAGACTCACACATATCCTCTCCTCTGCAGATAAACATTTCTTTGAACAGATTTCTGAGCACGGAATCGAGAAAAAATACAATCAGTCAAATAATTTCAGACTTTGGCTTTGTTAAAAAAAAACACGGCGTCAGTTATACATGTAAATGCATTTATCTGTGTTTTGTGGTTATTTATCCTGTATTTTATGGAAATAGCCACAGTGGAAGCAGAAGGCGACCCCCATAATTATCATTGGAGCCAATGATTATGTGTCTACAGAGCCCTGTTTAGCTTATTCTTTAGCTTATTTGACACATATTCTGATAAACTCACTTCACAATATTCCTATTAGCCAAAGTTACAAACTAGGTGGTGAATATAATGGACTATGTATCAGCTAAAGAAAAAGATATTATTCTCAGAAATAGATTGAAACTGTACCACTGCTCAAAACAAAGTAAATGTTGTACTCTTTTCCCAAAAAGTACACAAACACTTAATTCATGAGTGTGTCACCTGAAAAATCAGACTGCAACCTAAGTGTGAGTCTGTGCATTGCTGCTAAAGGGGGACAATAGCATGAAACAATGAGAGAAAGCTGATTCTATCTTTTTGGTATAACCTGTGCTCCAAATAACTGTCAACTCGATGAAATTCTGGCTATATGCATCCATGGTCCATCTGTGCAACAAGTAGTCTACATTCTGGCTACATTCAGTCTGGCTGGCAGCAGTACACATTCCTCCACAGACGCCATGTTAGTTGTATGTTAGTTGTAATGTTTTGAGCGTTCAGTAGCCTGTGGACGGAGCTTGTTCACCTCCACTGGTGCATGAGGGGTCATGCTGAGTATGTTCACCAGGGATGCGTTATTTCCGCTTACTTGTGTGAATCATATCTGGGGTCTTAGGCTGGAGGGATTTAGACAAAAGACAAGTCAAGACAACAAGGCTACATGTGTCTGACAAGGATAAAACTGGATTTCATAAGGTATTTTTACAATGTAAGGTTTAAGACAATATGGTCTACTATATAAAATTATACAGAAACCCCAACAATCCCACTTGGGCAGCACTAGGCAACAGTAGAGAGGAAAAACTTTCTTAGGAAGAAGCCTCCAACAGAACCATGCTCAGGGTGGGTGGCCATCTGCCTCGACTGGTTGAGATGAGTGTAAGCAGCGAAAGAACAACGACAACAAGCAGCAGACGAAACCCTGAAATAAATGCATAGTTTCACATTTTGGAAAATATTTGCTTTTTTGATGCACGACTCTTATGTTAAGCTTAGCTTAGCATAAAGACAGGAAACAGTGGGAACAGCTCTGCTTTTAGTGCAGATGTTTAGCATCCTCTCCTGTCGTCTCCTCTCCTCTCCTGTCCTCTCCTCTCCTCTCCTCTCCTCTCCTCTCTCCTCTAGGACCTGGGGACATTGGTGGAGCAGTTAGCCCGGTTTCTGGGTGTTTCCTGTGACAAGGTTCAGCTGGAGGGCATGGTGGAGAGCTGCAACCAGCTCATCGAGCAGTGCTGCAACTCAGAGGCACTGTCCATTTGCAGGGGTGAGTGGGCCGGGAAAAAGAAGAGGAAGAACGCAACGCTCTTCAGTTCCTCTGCTCATAACTCGCAGAGTTTAGAGTGTCTGGGGGAGTCTGGTTCAACAGGCTGTTAAGGCTGCTTAATGTAGCTGCACCATCCCCAAAACATCAAATCCACTTTATATGAATTTTTACTCCACCTGACCTTTCTAACGGTGAATGTTATATGTTAATGAAAAATAAGAATAAAACTTGAGATCCAATCATCCAATCTAAAGCATAAATTCTGCTGTTACTTACAGTATATTACTCTGTTTTATTATAAGAGCACTCCACTGTAACGTTGATGGGCTCACCATGGATCAAAATGGGTGCAGCAGTACCACTGATATCCTCCTTTTTATACCACAGAGTGAAACCTGATGCCTACATTACCCACAGTGCAACTGGTCCACAGACAATTTGGTCCATATTGCCTATTAGCAGCTAATGTGTGCTGGAACCTTCCAGCCTAAAACAAAGATGGGAAGCAGCTACAGAGGTCTGATCAGCTCTGAGGTGGAGGAAGTACTCTGATCCCTTTCTCAAGTAAAAGTATGTAAAAACCTTAAATATAGATCTGAAATATAGTGGAATGAAGAAAGAAAATAGAAACACTCAAGTCTACCCAAGTGCTCTGCAAGCAAACTTCAAATCAGTGGTAGAACATCACTGTAAACTTTAAAAAAGCAGATTTCTTTTGACTCCCATAATGCCTATACACAGGAAATATTTTCAATCTTGTGGATTTTGTGCGTCAAACAAATACAGCACAGCAGACATAGTTCAAGGAAAACAGAAAGCTTCCAGGACACAGCCCAGGTTCACTTTCCATGTAACAGTGCAACAAATGCAATTAGAAGACTGGATGGAAAGATCACTGTGGTGATACCAAATGGAAAACAAGTCCTGAGTACAACTGAGAGAGAGAAGTATACATAGGATATCAAGCGGAGAGAGAGCATGAATTGAATTAACAGTTGTGTTATCAGGTCTTGATCACACCAGTGGTTTCATGATATCAACCAGAACTATCAGGTTACAGGATGGAGAAAAAGGGAACCACATGCAAAAGTAGTTCAGGACAGTAAATGTTCCTTTTTAAGTATGTCAAGCTGACATTTTTAGTTTGTGACAAAACCAAGCCAAACTTTATTTTACAGCTCTTAAAGTTTTTCATAGGAATTTTCGTGGAGAGAACTGTGCACTTTAGCACTGATTTTAAAAAGTGAGACACAGCTGGGCATCCTAATAATTCACTTTCCTCTACAACAAAACTGTGACTTTGTTTCTAGGAAACAAATAGTCAAAAAGCATGATTATCACACTGCATGGTTCTTAATCTGCTGCAGGGATCAATGAGTTTGTGTGTGGAGAGTGTTTTCCCTCATACTGTACTGAGAATATAGTTAGATCAGGATCAGAGGGACGGCGACAGAGAGAGGTCCTGACAGCAGTTTCACAAGATGTTTTGCCCTTTCGCCTTGCCTAGATGGAACGTTTTGCCATTTCGACACACACAGACATCGTACGACATGATCAGACCATGTTGAACTTAGCACTTCAGCCCCCAGAGGCCTCACACTCAGCTGAGCTGATGGTTTGAGACACAATATACACATCCAACACTTAACAATACATACATACAGTGCATTACAGTTAACAAAGAAACACTAACATGTAACTCATGAGTAGCCTTTAATGTGTAACTGTTTATTCTATGGAGTCCTAAATAGGTCAGTGTTAAGTATATTATTAAAAATATATAATCATGAAATAATCACATAAATTATGTAATGTATACAAATAAAGCAACCATTTGCGAACTATTAAACATTTAATAATGAATTTTACTTTCTGAATACTGATACTTTCTGTTTTTATCCCATAATGTCACTTTTTATTAAATTATGTCACTTTCCCTCCCCTTGCCTCTTAAGCTAGTAAACTCAACAAATGGTCAACCAAATTTAGCCAGTTAGCATTCATTAGCTGGAACAACAACAATGCTACAGGTCATGAAAAATGACATAAAAGTAACAACATGAAATAAAACTAGGCTTTAAATAAAAGTATTATTGGTAAAAATAAATTATGAATTGCAAAAAATTTTCTTATTTTTTATTAAAATGTATTTATAAAGTGTTTTATTATGAAAATAATAATAAAGAACATTTCTTCAATTATATCACATCATGTTTATATGTAAGACAATTTATTCATATGATAATTCATTTATATTTAAGTCATATTTAAAAATGTATTTGCTTTAGAACATCTGGGCTTCCATAATTATCTACAAGAAACCACTGGATCTTTGAATCCAAGTTTTTTTTGCTCTGATAAAGTTAATTTTTGAGCACCACTGTGTGGCTACATGTTGCACTACACCACCAAATGCATTATATTCTACACATTCAGTCTGTTATGATTGATTCTTGAGTTTCATCCTTTTTCATTAATTTCCTAATTTGTTCAGATTTTTAAGTTTGCTTTATGTTGTTATTCCTGTTATGATTTCTGTTACCTGTTTTTTTCTGTTTCCCATCTGATTTTTGTCTTTTAGTGCATAATAGAAGTCTGGTGTCTGCTGTGCTATAGGCTTAGCAAAAAGGCGGCAGTCAGTCTGATCTGTCTCACATACCCACCAAAGAAGGTGAGTCACTGCCTCGTCAGACTGCAGCTGAAGCCGTCAACCGTCAAATTAGATCTGATGTTTTCAGGACAGGCAAAAAAACATAAAGGTTGTCCTTCAGAATGTGTCAGATGAATAATCATAATTCATGTGGCTTTTACATAGTCATCATGCACAAGAGCACCACCATCATAACTCCTGAGCATCAGCAAATGAAAAGTTATGAGAACAGTGATTTAAGTGTTTCCTGATTCCCTAAGTATTGTATCAGAGTGTTAGGTCACTGCTTCTAATCTTTCTATCTAATTCTGTCTATTCAATTCAATCTAATCTAATTGATTAAGCAGTTAAGATATGTTTGAGTGAAGTGAAGAACTCAGCGTTAAGAAAATAAAACGTGCTTCACAGCTTTCCTTTGTGGCTTTTCTATTATACAGTATGTGTTTTAGTGTCATGTAAAAGATGCAGCTTAATACAGGGAATGCAAAGATATGAAGCATTTGAGTAAGTGATTTATTAAACAAAATGTGTTTGCATTTACTATAGCGCCCATTATGGGTCAGTTGGTAGAGCAGTTGTCCACGAACACCAAGATTCTCCAAGGGAAATCCATACTTTCATTTTTATTATATATTAGCCCCAGCCTTCCATCTTCATCCAGAGTCTATCTACAAAGCTCTCTCAGAATCACATATATCATGGTTCCATTGGGTCTTTTTTAAACATTTGAAATGCTAACCATCCTCCTTCTCCCTGTGTGTCCTCCCTGCAGGTCGTGTGGGTCTGTGGAAGGACGTCTTCACAGTGTCTATGAACGAAAAGTTTGATGCAGTTTACAGACAGAAGATGGACAAGTCCGACCTGACCTTTGACTTCAGCCTGTGAAAAACACATCCTGCCTAAATCCACGCTTCTACATCTCCATTCAATCAGTCCGATGTTTGGGATTACGTTACAAGACTACCGATTGTCTATGAATGCAATGTGTCTAAAGTCAGCAACGAATCATCCACATTCTTGTAGACTGATCAAAATGAATCCAGAATTATTCAGGATTTATTACAATTTCTCAATCAATTGTTAAACAAAATATCCCTCCATCTCTCTCCTCCACAGAATCACAGGATGCACTGCTGTGTATGTGTATGTACTGTACTCACCAGGGTTCAATTGATATAGCTTTTTGATGGCTGTGCTTTGACAATACCCTTGAGCTGAAGTGTTGGTCAACACAGTGCTATGATATAACCATGTTTATTACAGTTCATATTACAGCCAGATATTTGTGACTGAAATACACTGCAGATTTTGTGGTTTAATGGCCGAACAGGGAAAAAACAGTAAATTGACTATTCACCATGTTCCAAATGACAACACTGAAAAAGCTCTGCTGTGATAAGGTTGAGATGTCATAGTTGTTCAAATGGGTGACAGTTCCTCTATGATATTCATGGGGTTGCACTGACTTGTACACGTAAAAAAAAAAGATGTTGAGTAAGTGATCCTGTTTCCAAAAAAACACTATTTTATTTAAGTTGGTATTATTATCTTTTGTCTTTTTGCCTTTTGTGGGCAGTGGAATAAACAGTAAACACAATTTTATCATGTCATAGAAGTCGTATTGCGTTAGCAAACTGTTGCCATTTTACACATGCAGCAGATATGGAGCAACGTTAAATGAATTTGTGCTGGTCACTCAAATACAAGTCCAGTGTTTACTCTCCTTTAAAGCTGCAGTATGTAACTTTTGTGAATTCAGCTAGCGATAGCACGAGACCTGAAACCAGTACTCTCTGCCCCAATACCTTCTTTGACAGCACCTCTCCACATTAAGATATGTTTGGGAGCATTTTTCTACAAAAATTTAAAAACAACTTACACACTGCAGCTTTCTTTTTGATCTTCACTAAATTCTTGAGTAAAGTATCTGGCTCTTTAGCTGCTAAACGCTGCTGCTGTTTGATGCTGGATAAGTTGTGTGGAGATGATCAAGTCAGAGCTTTTTATTAGAGCTTCTTTTATTGAAAACACCTGCCTGTTGCCTCTGGAAATAAAGTGGAACCAAAACAGAAAAGCTTAAAAAACCAAAACAATGACCTAAAAGATGCTAAAATGGTCTGTAGAAGTGAGCAAAAGTGCAGAGCAGGGTGATATTTTTCTGCGGCTTTGTCACTATGAGCAATCACTTTCACATTACACACAGGTGAACAGTGTTTCCCTTTTGATGTAAAAATATTAACTCGTGCATCTTTGAATTTACTGTTAAACAAAGTGCTAATCAGTAGCATCAGGTTCTTGAAAACGTTTCGTTTCTCATCTCAATGGATCAGATTTATTTGTGTGCAGAAAAGAGAGAAATCAAATTCAAGAAGTTGTCAATGACATATACAGCTGCTAGGTGTGAAATATATATTTATTTGCTTGAGATATAAATTGGTATTTTGCAAAAAGATTAAGCGTTTAACAGCTGCACGATATTCACTGACTCAGTCTGTCCTCTAGTGGTTAAATAGTGGTGGTGCTCAGTTTCAGGTGATGCTGTGCCACATACAGATAACATCCTGTTTAATCCATCCTGTGTCGTCTCCCAGGTATTATGACCATTTTCTGATCCTCATTTCTAAGGTCTAAAATATATATATATATCTTTATAGATGAAAAGGGGAAGTTCCTGTACTTTCACAAACTTTATGGTGGAAATGCTCCTATAGAGGACTTATATTTTACTGCATCCTGTCTATCAACATAGAGTTCAACAGCAGGATTTAGCAGGTGTAAGGAATTAGTTTTTTATAAGCAAGTCAATGGGCTAATTATTCGGCTGCTGGAATGGTTATACAGTCAAAAATGGTGAAGTGTCTATGGGGCCCTTGGGAGTCTGGTTGATGATCTATTATCAGTCCACTTACTCTTTCATAGGCCTGTGTGGACCAGGCTCGGTGAACAGTGTGGTTTCTCTCTCCTTCTCTCTGTTTTCTCAGAAATGCCAGGTTTTGTGTGCAGGACAGAAGACAGCAGAATATAACCCACAACCAGCATTAACTGTATCCTGCTACTCAGTGTAGTGTCGTGGCAGCAGCAGTATCTGGACACAGACTATTAACCCGACAAACAGCGCAGCCACTCCTCTTCCTCTGTTGCCACGGCAGCTTCCAGCCCAACAGACCAGTCCGTGTGCTCTACCAGACACTCGTGAATGTCTTTATTGTGTGGATGTAAAGGGCAACCTCAGCACACACTCGACACACCCCATCTTTTACTGCTGCTCACTCTTTCTTTTCATTGTTCTTTTTTCCGTGTGTCACTCTGTTTACAGCCGTAGTCAAGGCTTCAGCTGCCCAGCTCCACTTTTATTGTTTGTTTGGGTTTTTAATACATGCCTGCCTCTGTTTCCTGGGTGTCTTGCATTGAATTTTACATGCTTTGCTCGCTGGTTTATTAATAAAGTTGTGTCTTCAGGCAGTATCTCATGACTGTGTTCTCATTCTTGTGCAAAATCAATACCCTCAAAGTTCTACTAACACGAGAAATGGAAAGAGGCAATGAAATGGTTCTGTGCTAAATAGAGTGCCATAAGAATGGCGTATTTTTGTAGGTCAGTTTGGAAGTTAGCATGACCCTGGTTCCCTTTATAAAAAGGGGGGGACCTTTTCATTGGGAATATCATGGTAACAATTAACGTTCTTGACAATCTTTGTATTCACATTTAGTCGTAGTGGGCAGATTGATCAAAATATATGGATATGGATATGGATATGGATATGTGAATAGCCTCCCATTGTACAGAGACATAGCACTGTGCCGGGCAGCCCTTATAAGTTAATAGTATCGAATCGGTATCGGCAATACTGGCCCTGTATTTACTTGGTATTGAATCAATACCAAATTACTGTTACTGTTAGCATTTACTTTTGTGTGTTAGCTTTTTACTAAGTACAAGGATAAAATTATGATACAACTAAGTAAATTTGCTTAAGCCTTCTTTCAAAATGCTACTTAAACATGTAATAGCTGGTTTCTTTTGCCACATGGGAGCAGAAAAAACAAGATATATTACTTTTTGTAACAAAACACAACACTTAGCCACCAGGCGAATTTCACCCTCATTTGCATATAGTTACATTTTGGGATATGCCATTTTGCATCACCCTTAATCCCACAGTGCCCTGCAAATTTTGCCCCATTTACTTGTGTCTCTTAGAAATGAATGGTTCTTAGTGGATCAGTGGGTTGTTTTGATTTTTACTAGTTATGCAGGAGTTCAGGTACTTAGTTACCTTCCTGCCTTCCACTATATATCTGTAGTGGTGATGAACATATACTGAGCGTTATTTTGCAGACAAATATAGGTATTTTCAGATTTTGGCATCCATGGTGACAGTGCAAAACCAAACTTAAATAGAGTGTTACATACTGATTCAACACACCCACACACACAAACACACAAAGATCATGTTCATGTGTTAACTAGCAACCACAGTACACCCTCCCAGTGTTTATCACCCTCCAGTCCTCATCCTGCTTCTCTCCTAACACGCACACACACACACACACACACACAGCAGTTTCACCACTATGGCCAAGCTGCTGCCTCTTCCCACTGAACTGGGGCAATTGGTCATCAGCAAGCGGCCCCGCACGGCTCTTAGCACCACAGGCTTCTTCACGAGAAGATGGATGGGTGGAGGATCTGGGCAGACGTGGATCCACTCAGGAAGAGGTAAGTGCTTTTCGGTCTTCATTTTCTCCTGCTGTACTGCTGAACTAGAAAACACGTACAGTTAGAACATTAAACTGATAACTGCTGTTGCAACTTTTGCATAAATCACTTATTTAAGCTTTACGTTCTACAAACAACTTAGTTATTTAGTTAGTCAGTTCAGAAGTAAATACATTTTTTTCGGCTACTCCTTTTCGGGGTCGCCACAGAAGATCATTTGCCTTCGCATATTTGATTTGGCAAGGAATTTACTCCAGATGCCCTTCCTGACTCAACTTTCCCCATTTATCTGGGTTTAGGGCCAGCACTAGGGAAGGGCCATTGTATGTAGCAATTGCAGACTGCCCTACCTACTGCACCACAATCCCCGGCATTAGTTAGTTATTAAAAAGATTTATTAATAATAAGTGATACGTTATTAATCCCCTTGGGGAAATTCTTGTGGACAGGCTGCCCGGTTAAGGCACCAGGGACATCTGGGTTCAGTGTCTTGTCCAGGGACACTTCAACATGTGGCCAGGAATAGGAACTACCAACCCTGGGGTTCATTGGCAACTGCCCTACCAACGGAGCCATGTCACACTTCCGTGGCTTTAACCCTTTAAAAAGAGTGTTTATGAGGAAACTCTACCAAGACAGAAAATTACCCTGTTGACCTTCTTTTCAGGTCGTGGGCTCATCCTGGAGGAGGTGGCACCCCTGATCCGCAGCAGACTGCTGAGCATCAGATCAGCCTTCAAAGCTGTGGACCCTGATGGGACAGGCCTGGTGAGAAAAGAAGACTTCAGACAAGTCCTGAAGAGCCTGCTGTCTCTCAGCCAGAACCAGATCGACGCCATCCTCAATGAGGTAAGGAGGGCATTCATTTCTAGCTTGTGTGTGGAACGTCAATTGCAAGATTTCCTAATGTCTTTCTGTGACACTTAAGTTGGAGATTTGAACACGCAGGATCAGGTCAGGGACACACTATGGTTACAGGAAAGTCACGGTGATCTAGCTGCTTTACACAAACTGAAAGAGTCAGACAAAGACAATTAGACAGAAGCTGGAGCTTTTGTGGAGTTGGCCAAAAGGCATTTGAATGACTCTGAGAACATGAGAAAAAGTCATAAAAGTGTTTGGGAAGGACTTTAGGGCTATGTCTAGTGAACACCAGGCACTGTTCATAGTGTGGCTACTACCATCCTACAGTGAAGCACAGCGGTGAGAGCAGGGACAGGGAGAATGGTCAGAATTCAAAGATGAATGCAGTCACATACAGAGAAGTCCTTGAAGAAAACCTGCTACAGAGTACATAAACTAATCAGGGCCTTGACAGGGATGGCAGTTCACCTTTCAGCACAACAGTCAGAACAATGCTGGAGTGGCTCTAGTCACAAGTCTTTTACCAGCCAAAGCCGAGACTTAAACCCCACATAACACCTGTGGAGAGACCTGAAGATGACAGTTCACAGACACTTACCATCCAATGTGATGGAGCTTGACAGGATCTTTCAGGAAAAATGGGATAAATAGTTAAAGAGATGCTTGTGACTTACTGGAGAAGATTCTGAGAAGTAAAATGTACAAAAATTGAAAGGGTGTGAATAATTTCTGAAGAAGAGCAGAGCGGAATTATTTTGAATCGGATGCTAGAAATGTGTAGAAACTGAAGAAATGAAGAAAGATTTTCAAAACCAGAGGCATCACTAGCTCTAGTTTAAGAACAGAAAATATGGATCACAATTTTCCCATTGTAACAAATAGGGATTTGTCAAAAAATATACATGTTCCACACTGGAGAGGTTGAAAGTCACAGGGGCAAATGGTGTTAACCTTGTAATCATGAGATATCAAAATAAAAGTATGTAAAAAAGTAAAGCTCAATAAAAAACATCTAAGGCTTACATGACATTAATAAAACAAAAGAGAATGTAAAATAATGTATATAAACCAGCAAGCTGTTTGCAATAAGTAAATAAATATATTTGTACAACTGAAGGTATTAAAAGAGCTAACAAGAGAAATATATACAGCATGTTTACTTGAAAACACTCTGAGACTGGCCCTCATTCTGTACATGTATGTGCATGGGGTTTTTTATTATGTGTGCACTTATAGCCATCCTCCACAAGATGGCAGTAGAGGATTTTTTTTTACCCCTCACAGGCAACTGACATAGACAAATGAATCCCAGTGGCCGTGGAGACTGGTCAGAGGAGAAGTGAATCTGGCAGCTGTTAAAACAGACGTCATTTGTTTGCACTTCTGTTGCATTGGCTGCCGTTAGTTTTTTTCCTCTGATCCGACCCACTGAGTTATTCTTTATTTCATATGTTGCTCGGCAGCTTGCAGATGTTTACCAAAAAAAGCAAACAAAAAAAAACAGAGGAACTCTGTGGGCCATGAAAGCAGCAGCAGTGATATTTCTGGGTGATGCCACGTTCATGAAGCCTAATAATGACAGTGTTGTATCAGGACGTTTCTCCTTTCTGCCATTGATCAGCGAGTGTGTTTGTGTGCATGGTGGCGTAACCCCCTTCCCTCCCACACCCCCCTCCTCTCTTCATCTTCATCTGTGAGCATCATGCCTCTGTCACTCTGCTACGCCACTGAAATCGTCTCCACTGTTCCTCTTTGTTCCGTCTCAGCGCTCACACCTGACAGTTTGACTGCCTGTCTTTCCCACACAGATTTCCTCCCATAACATCAGCACTTTGTGCGTACCCCCTCCCTTCCCTCCATCCATCCATACACCCAACCCCACTCTCCATTGCCTGCCCACTCACTCCCACTCACCGTCTTATTCATTAAAGACACTGTGTGGTGTGTTGTGTGTGTGAGGAAAGTTGTTCAAAGTTTACTTTAAAGCACCGTCACCGGAGTAGCAGCTGTTGTTCTGCTGACATTTTGATGTGGAAGTCACTTTGTCCTTCAGGGAGTGAGATGCCGTAAGCCGCCCCTCAACCCCCACCCCCTTTCATTTGTTCTTCTTCTCTCATTTATCTGTGTGCTCTCAAGATATGTGTATATTTTTGTTAAATGTTGATCAATTATTAAATGTGAACTGGTAAAAGAGACGTCGCTTGAATGAGTTGAGCTAACTGTGGAGGAGGCAGGGTGGGGGGGCCCACAAAAAGACAATCTGATTAAGCTGACAAATCTGACAGACAGACAGACTCTAAGACTCATGCAGAGACCAAGACAGAGAAAATCCACTGCACCACGAGAGCTCGAGCTCCTCCTTCGGCTCGCTGCATTACTGCTGTGTTTATTCAGCGTGATTAAAATTGATTTGGATTCTTCCTAAATGTGCCAGTATCCCACCTTCCTATCTGGAAACACAAGACTCAATTTAAATCCTAATTTGGCCGTGACGTCTGCAGAGAATGTGTGCTGTCGCCATACTGTGTGCTATCATGGAGCATGTGAGGAGTTATGATAGAAATCTGACTAACAGGCAGACACCAGTTAATGTTAAATGTTAAATTTTTTACACTGGAGTCAAATTTGAAAGTGATCTTATACTTTGAGCTAATGACTACATCACCTATATGAAAAAACTGTAGTTTAATGTGACATGGTTCCACACTCACTGTCTTGCTGCTACAAACACTAGAAAGCAAATGTGGATTAATGCGCTGCTAAAAATAGTCCCCATTAAACGCAACAGTATAAATGATGAGTTCTTTTAGAAAATAAGAAAACTGAGCATCAATACATGTTATCCCAAGCTCCAAGCTATGTTTAAATAGTCTAATGTGATCACACCTACAATAAATAGTTATTTAACATATAGTTCTGTTTTCAGAAAAAGATCAACATATAGGAAAACATGTTTATTAAATTTATTGTGAAGCTGCAACCAGCAACCAGCTAACTTAGCTTAGCATAGATACTCGAAACCATGCATAAAGTGTAGCACTTTTCCTTTAAGGTTGTGTTCCCATATAATTTATTTCCCAAAAATCTTTTATGAAATGGGAAGATGCTTGATACCACTAATTCTGAAAAAAAAAGCAAGGTGTTAGGTGCAGAGGTGGGCAGTAACGAGTTACATTTACTCCATTACATTTACTTAAGTAACTTTTTGAAAAAATTGTACTTCTAGTAGTAGTTTTATTGCACCATAAGTTTTACTTTTACTTGAGTAGTTTTGTGAAGAAGAACCGCTTCTTACTCCACTACATTGGGACAACACTCGACTCGTTACTTTTGTTTTTACCATTTATTCTACACATTAGTTTCACCAATCAGACGTAGCAACAATGATCACATGACTCTGTTTCACCACCGGTAATAACGTAGCTAAATTGACATGCAGAAGGCAGACAGCGTGTCAGCGAGAACCAACTTCAATCAATTTAGCGTCGTTATTACTGACCTGTGACTCTAATGCTGTTAATAATGTAAAGTGTATAGAAGTCTGACGGTCAGACGTTGTCCAGTGAGCGGAAACAGTTCACCTGTAAACTAGGATGAATTTGTGGCTTTATTTGAGCAGCCAGAGAGGAACACACTGGGCTTCAAAGTATGGTACATTTAGTAATCCGTGCTCTCGATTAATCGATAGCATATTAGTTATGTTTTTTTTCTCTTCTGTGGCACCTCCCGGGTTCTGTAGGAAATACCAGAATTTGCACATTATTTTATGTTTTTATTTGTCTAATTACATCATTTCTAAAAAGTAAATTTGACATTATGATCAAACAGTTACTCACTACTTGAGTCTTTTCACCAAATACTTTTTACTTCTACTTGAGTAATATTATTTTGAAGTAACGCTACTCTTACTCGAGTACAATTTTTGGCTACTCTGCCCACCTCTGGTTAGGTGTATAGCCTCATGCAGTAAACAGCCATTTTAAACAAAGCAGGGGAAACAAGAAAGTCCTGAGAGACAAACGAACATCAGCCTCATTATTTAAGTACCTAATTCGTGCAACTGCACTCAGATCAGATTGTAATCCTCAAGTCTGAGCCAACAAACAAACCATTATCCTACAAATTCCTACTTGCAACATTGGACGTATGAGGGTTTTAGCACGATTCACCTTTGTGAACTTAAGGGGACTTTTTTTTTCAAGGTGATTTCCTCTAGTCTACATCATTACTCCATCACCACTGACCTCTGCTTCCCGTGTCCAGGTGTCACAGTGCTGTCACAGTATGTAGAGCACGCTGGGGGCTGTGTGTTACGCTCTGTGGCTGCTGATAGCAGTGATAATTGGACAGTGTGGTGTCTATAATAAGACTCAATGCCAGGAGCTCCGCTGGGGACCACTGCACTGGATTACACCATGGAAGGATGTAGGGCAGGGCCACAGGGACTGTACTTTGATTATGAGCCACCAAAATAGGTACGCTGTACGTGTATGTGTGTGCCAAGTATTTGTCTGCTTGATTAGACAAACTGCATGTGTGTATTTTGTGGGAACTAGTTCTTTAATTTTGGATGTTTGGGTAGGTGCCAACTCTTTCCCAGTTTTCCTTGAAGTGTGTGTGTGTGTGTGTGTGTGAGAGAGAGAGTTAAAGAAGCACAAGGTCAGAACAAAAGCGGGTGGCTGCATTCCCCAGGTGTTGCTCTGTTCCAGAGAACAGCACCTAGTGTATTCCCTGAAAATTACTGCTCAACCCACCTGACGACAGCCACACCGCTCTTCCTGTCTCCACGGAGACACCATTACATGTGCCATTATCGCAAACGCTGCTAATGGAATGTTTGAAAAGTTTGGAGTGCCGCCCCCCCCCACACACACAAACACACAAACACACCATCATCTTCATCCTTCTCTGGCTTTGCATCACCGTCATCAAGCTCACAGTCGTGTTGTTTTGTGTGAGTGTGTGTGGCTCAGCTTGCTTACTTGTTTTTGGGTGTGGCTGCTGTAGGTCTGCGATGGAAGCTGTGTGACGGTGGACTACGTGCAGTTTCTGAGGAGGTTCAGCAGAGCGCCCGTGGTCCGCAGAGCCTGCAGCAGCAGCATGAGCTGCAATCGTATGAGGTACACACACACACACACACACGCACACACACCCACCCACCCACACACACACACACACACACACTCACACACACACTTCTGCTAAATAGCTGCATTTGCATTTTCAGGCATTTGGTGGCAGCAGTTGAATGTGCTTTTAACTCTGTTTTTCTCAGGGATGGACCACAGAACACTTCCATGTCCCTGCCTGAGATACAGAAGCATCTCAAACATAAGGTGTGCACCCTCTGTTTCCCTCCAGTGTTTGAATTGTTCATAGTTAAAAAGCTGCAGCCCAGGATTTGTACGGCAGTTCAATTGAATGTTCAGCTTAAAAGTTTCGTTAAATGGAAAAACAAAGCAAAGCAAAAACAACCAGAACAATATGTTGACAAAAAGCAGTGCTGTGGTAGCTAGCAAACATTTGGTACATTTGATGTTTTTTAGGGGTCAAGAATAGATATATGTGTGTATCTCCACCTTGATTTTATTTACAACTAAATGACCTGTAACATTAACATTTATTAAGCTGAAGTGTTGATTTTGTGAATCAACAGGGCCGTGTCTGGACATTTTAAGTATTTCTTAGTGTCTTCAGAATTAATTCTTTAAGTAAAACACAGGGCACCATGTAGCAGAGATTATTTGTTTCAGAAAGTGATGACCTGGACCCCGTTCTTTGTACGTGGATAACTAAGTTTCCAGATTAGATTGTTGACATGATTCTGGATATTTTAGTTCTTTAAAGCTGGTTTGAAGTTTATCTGGAGCTGTTGTCATAGCAACAAGTCCTTAAGCCAAAATCTGCAAAAGTGCAGGCTTATTTGCAAGCTGTGGTAGATCAGTGAACAGGCAACCACATGATCAACACTCAGCCAATCAATCAAATGCTGATTAAACTCTGAACTCTTTTTTGCCTATTTTAAAGCACAAAGATAACTTCATCCAGGATCAACAAATCCACCCTCAAACTGCTTTCTATGAACCAAATTAGCTGAAAGAGAATTAACAGTATTATTTTAGCCTAAATTACTAAAGCCACCTTTGAAGAATGAGCCCCAGGTCGGTTCACAGGTACATAGCTTCATGAGCGAGGACCACTCCAGCAAAGAGATGAGACTGATAGTTTTATTTAATGTGAATTAAGTGGAGCTTGGTGACTGATTGGGAAAAGTTTCTGAGCTTGGCCAACCAACTGTAATAAAGAGACGTAGAGACTTATGACAGGAAGAGGAGCGTTTGAAGTGTGTTCCTGCTCCTGAACTTCAAAAGAATCATCTCCATTTAGTGAAAAAAACACGACAGACCAGTTTACAAAACAAAAGTAAAAGTCATCCTTCAGACTCTTTCACTGACAAACACCTGTCCAGATGTGTTCATTAACAATATGTAACACGATTTATATTTAACACAGCAATGCTGTGATTTAATTAGACTGTGTTTTACTTGTGTAGACATGTGAGTGATCAGCTTGTATAGCCTGGTGAGTGAGGATACAGGGTGGACTGCATTTGCAGCTGTTGCTGGTTTACATGAGCATCAATATGAAGCAGGAGGACTTCAGCAAACACTACACATCCAATGTGTTTTGGATTTTATGTAGCTGTCTAGTCAACTGCAAATATCTATAACTTACATGCGGAGGGGACGTATAGTGCTGTGAAAAAGTATTGCACCCTCTTCTGATTCTTTTTCTTTCTTTCCTAAACAGTTTTTAAACAAAATCTGACATAAAACAAAGGTAACCTGAACAAACACAAAATACAAGTCTGAAATGATAATTGTATTTTTTGAAGCAAAAGGTGATGTAATACCAACCACCTATGGGAAAAAATATTATATTATATTCCTGGGGTATCTCCTCCCAGATCCGGACAAGGGCATCACTGAGCTCCTGGACAGTCTGAGGTGCAACCTGGCAGCGTCAGGACCTGCCACTTCTGGTGTTCTTTGGCAAATGCCAGTCGAGCTCCACGGTGCCGGGCAGGGAGCACAGGGCCCACTAGAGGACGTCGGGCCCTCAGGCCCCCCTCATGAAGTCTGTTTCTTATGGTTTGGTCAGAGACATTCATGCCAGTGGCCCGCTGGAGGTCACTTTGTAGGGCTCTGGCAGTACTCATCCTGTAACTCCCTGCACAAAGGAGCAGATACCGGT
>JAUMHL010000016.1:1562748-1587342 GCA_032362345.1 Sandelia bainsii
GTCTAAAAGACATGTAGATGGTTTAGATGAATTGATTATTGAGATTAACTCTGCATGATTTACAGGAAGGAAGGAGTGAATGTGATCCATGCTGTTCTCGGCTTGATTATTGCAATGCATTATACACAAGAATCAGCCAGTCTTCACTCTTTCACCTACAGTTGGTCTAAAACGCTGCTGATAGGCTCCTGGTGGCATCTATCATCTGTTCATTGGCTTTCTGTTCATTTTAGGATTGATTGATCTTATTGTTTGCTTTTAAGTCACTTCATGAGGAAGCTCCTCCATACATTTCTATTGTATGCAGTATGTATGTGTGTATATTTTACGTGTATATCTTTTTGTAGAAACTGTTGTTTTTGTATGCTTATAAGTAAATTGACTGGACTTCAACATCAGAAAACAGGGCCCACTCTAGGGGTTTCCCAAGTCTCACTATGTTTGCAAAATGCGTTTTGGGATATGTCACAAGATAATTTTCTTATACGTGAGCATTTAAGAGTCAGTCTGAACTCCCGTCCGGTCCTCCCTTTCCTCACTCTGCTACACTCCTATTGTGCTCTGCTACGCTAAGCTTTTCAAGTAGCTGTCATTTTGAAATGAAAATAAAAAGAGTACTTCAAAACTTACTATTACTAATTGAAATTATAAGAACGAACCTTGCTCTTAAGGTTTTCAGAAGTGAATATCTCTGGACTGCTGGCAGTGCCATTCAATAATTCTGGTTATAAGAGCCTTTGCCAGCACCTCTTTACAATAAGATATACCTAGAAGCATATTTCTAGTAAAAAAAACTGGAATATATTACATACTGTATCTTTAAATTGTTTATCAGAAAGATATCATGTATCTGTACTATCAAAGTTTTCTCTATAGCTTGATAAAAATGTAATTTTTTTAATGTAATAGTTTTAAACTTAAAATTAATTGTCTTTTAAAGCTATAAATAAGACAAACTAGTGTCTAAGGGACACTGTTTCCAGAGTACATAAAAGCATTCATTATTACACAGCTGACACTGTGGCTGCAAGTAAGGCCTACTTGCAGTAAAGAGCTGATAGTGCCACTTGTACTGATTTTTAATGGATTTTTATTAATGTCACATGATGATCTATTCTGTTCTGCCTGTTCTAGTCCCTGACTATAGCTTTAGAATCCAAAATTCTCATTAGCCCAGCAGTTAATGAGCTGTCAAGTTGTCATGTGAATTTCATTGTGACATACTTTTGTAATCTAAAGATAAGAGACCAAATGGTGTCTATAGAGACAATCATCTACTTCAAACCTTTAACATCACTTATACATACACTCTACCAGTCAAAAGCTTGGACACATCTTCTCCTTCAGTGGTTTTCTTTATTTTTAACATTGTACATTAGCAGAGACACTGAAAATATGACAGAATAAATATTTATATTCATATAGTCAACAAAAACGTGTTAAACAACCCAGAATATGTTTCATATTTTAGATTGTCCGAAGTAGCTACATTTAGCTTTGGCACACTCATGGCATTCTCTCATCAGATTCACAAAGTAGTCACCTGGAATGGTTTTCAATTCACAGACGGCCTTATCAAGAGTTGATTTGCAGCCTCCAATTACTTTACAAATCCATATTATGGCAAGAAACGCTCAGTTAAGTAAAGAGAAGAGTTCATAATTTCTTTCGGAAATGAAGGTCATCATCTGATGTAAAAACTGTCCTTTTTGTCCAAATTTGAGAATTTTGGTTCTAACCTCTGTGTTAGATGTAGAAAGGGTGAACGGTCGGTTCCTGAATGTGTGGTTCCTACTGTGAAGCATGGAGGACAAGGTGTGATGGTGTGGGGGTACTTTGCTGGTGACACTGTTGGAGACTCAAAATTGAGGGCACACTTAACTAGCATTGAGTAATGGAGTGCTGCATCAGATGACCTGGCCTCCACAATCAAATGATCCAAACCCAATTGAGATGGTTTGGGATGAGTTGGATCAGAGGGTGAAGGAAAGGCAACCAGTAACTACCATTCTAGGTGACTACCTTAATGAGGCTGACTGAGAGAATGACAAAGCTGTCATCAAAGCAAATGGTGGCTGCTATGTTCTTTCATAGTTTGGATGGCTTCGGTATTAATGTACAATGTTGGAAATAAAAATAGAGAAAAACAGCACATCCCCTTTAAGCTGCTGTTCTAAATCACAGATGTCTACGTTTGTGCTTTACTTATCCATAATCCACCTCAGCGTCTACCCTCCTCTTTGTCTTCTCTGTATTTCATCTATCTACCAGCGATTTTTGCACCTCTTCCTTGCTCTGTGTCCCACTTCATCAGTTTTCAGCGCTTTGGGGAACAGGCCCAGGCTTCCACAGATCAAGGCAGGCATGTCAATAACCATGTTCGCAGACATGAAAGCTCAGGCGAAGTGAGCCTCATGAGCTGTCCAAGTGCAGGTGTTCAGAGACACCACAGAAGTGAGGTGTAGTGTTGCTGTTGTCAATTATTGTGTGTGAACTCTGCAGATTGGAGGCAACCTGAGGACCGTGATCAGAGCGTTCCGGCTGTTTGACCACAACAGAGAAGGACACATTGAGCAGCATGAGTTCCGTCGCATCCTGGACAACTATTGCATCCAACTGACAAACAAGGAGTTTCATAGGTGGGGTTAGCTTTATGGAGCTGATAAAGTTTGACACAACAGGTAACACATCACGTCACACATTGTGCAGCAGCTTGCAAGGGCCCCACAAACGAGTTTGCTGAGCCATCCTTCATTAGAAATGTTTTCACTAGTGGCTCTGATCTTACTTTCAGCCATCATTTCTATCACTATCAATCATATTTTATCAGTTGTGTTGGTTGCAATCCCAGAAATGTCTGAACACATGCTGATACAAAGAAGTGCACATCCATACAATAAAATCCAAATAATCTTTTTGTGATGTGTTGCACACACACACACACACATCATATACACCAGCCATCATAGGCTAGACTATTTCCAGTATTCCCTACAGTGGGAAGTCGTCTACCAGCTAGGACGAGATCACTAACTCTAACTTTGTGGTCAGACATTGTCTCACAATGAGACTGAGCTAATTGACTTTTAAAACTTCGGGCCCTGCAGTCAAATCCACTCCAGAAACGCCGCTCAACTTTTTTGACGCGGCTCTAGAGGATTGTGTGTGACAGGTTCATTTTCAGTGGCTTTAATTGGTTTTAGCGCACAGCACTCTCTGCTACACACACACACTGAACACACACACACACACACACACACACACACACACTCTTGTTTGCATGCTAGAACAGATAAAGCCGAGCATAAAGCATGACCTTTTTTCTCCTCTTGAACAGTAGTTGACATGGGTTTCTTGACTCACCACCTGCTGAAAACACCTGTGCACCATTCATTTCAACATATATTTGCTTTTTCTAGGTTGTGGCATCATTACAGCCCTGGTAACATGGCCAAAATTTCCTATGAACTGTTCCTGGACAACCTAGGCTTTGGTGATGGTCATAACTTCAAGATTGCTCCAGTTTGCACAAAGCTAGGTATGGTGACAGTATTAAGGCTTACCTCTTCTTCTTCTTCTTCTTCTTTTGGCTGCTTCCTTTAGGGGTCGCCACAGCGGATCACCTGCCTCCATCTCACCCTATCCCTAACATCCTGCTCTGTCACACCAACCGTCTGCATGTCCTCCTTCAGTACATCCATGAACCTCCTCTGAGGTCTTTATTGTTCAATATATTCACTATCCCTCCTCTGCACATGTCCAAACCATCTCAACCTCACCTCTCTAACTTTGTCTCCAAACTGCTCAACATAGGCTGTCCCTCTGAAGTAATAAGACAGTATAAAGGCTACACTGTGGATATAAGGAATTTTATTGGTGGTGGTGGTGATTTCCACTGATTTATGCTAAGCTAAGCTAACTGAGTGCTGGCTCTGGCTCCAGTTACATATTTGCCTTACAGACATGACAGTGACATCAATTTGAACCACCACATTAATATAGTAGTACTATTACTATTACTATTTTATGATCAGGCTTCATCCTCTGTGGTTGTTGAACACCTATGTTTCACTCAAAACCAGAACTGTCAGCCCCATGTCAGGGGACCATCAGTGACAGTAGAATTCATCCTCTGTGAATGTCTGTACATAAATACATTCCATCCACTGTTTGACAACATATTTGGACCAAAGTGATGGACCAACTGACAGACCATCATGCTGCAAGCTTGACTAAAAATCCTAAACTGTTAAAAACATTTGCAACATCAGATCTTGTGTGTGTGAAATCTAGGAAAAAATCTTCATGTGAATTTTAAAGTAAAGATTAGTATCAAGACTAATTCTACACGTGTATTATAGCGGTGTCCAGCCAAGGAACAACTCCATGCGAGAGAGTCGATCAAAGAAAGCAGAGAGCTGAATCTCGGTCCAGCTTATGTGATGCACCATCAGTCTTGTCACACAGGAATCTGCATTCTCTCTTCTATGACAAGGTACAGACATCTCTAAATGACTTTGTGTGTTTTATTCTTCCTGTTTACATGTTACCATCTGGCCCTCTCCCATGCATTATCCTCTTTAAAGACGGAGGGCTAAATTGGCTCTAAGTGGAGCGTCAGAATGCAAACGGCAGAGGGAACACTTCTAATTAAAATGTTTGCCCAGAAAAATTAGCTCCTGAGTTAGTGTGTTAATCACGGCTAATTTGCGGAAAAGGCGGCGGAGTCGGGGCTGGTTCTAGTCTCGCACTGGGATGTTCTCCATGGCAACCAAAACCGAGAGATGACTCACATCCTGAAAGAAAGGCAATATGAAAGCAGGCTTGTCTCTAAAATATGAATGTATGTACATCAGTGTGTTCTTACACCTTCTAACAGATGTGTATGAACTCTATCCCGGTGTGGCAAGCACTGCAGGCCTTTGACACCACCTGCTCTGGCTTGGTAACACAAGATGTCCTGAGGGCTGTTCTGAGCAGCTTTATATTTCCCATGGACATTCACTCCTTCCAGAAGCTGACAAGCCGGTAGCTAAAGAAGTATTTTATTTATTTATCTTTCTTTTCTCTTTTATCAGCCTATACTGCCTCAACCTCCCTGCCCTTTACTGTTGAAATCTTAAAATATAGCTATCATCTATTCAGTGTCATATATTTTTCATGCATGTGTATGGATTCTGTGTGTGTGTGTGTGTGTGTGCAGTTATGGTGTCAGAGCTACAGGACTGGTGAAGTGGAAACACTTCTTGGGTCACTTCATGAGCCCAGGTAAAAAAGAGGGTGACAGAAAGCTTCAAACTGACAGGTCAGTTTGATAAGGAACTTACCCCTGTGGTAAGAACAAACAATTACGTTCAT
This sequence comes from Sandelia bainsii, assembly GCA_032362345.1. NCBI lineage: Eukaryota > Metazoa > Chordata > Actinopteri > Anabantiformes > Anabantidae > Sandelia > Sandelia bainsii. The sequence continues at coordinate 1,568,107 of JAUMHL010000016.1, forward strand.
ATATATTTGTATAGTGACACAATTTTCATAATTTTGGCCAACATCAAGGTGTGCCTAAAATGTCAGCTTTAATTTTAAGGGTTTGGTCAATAATACTGGATGAACAGTGTAAGAATTAACAGTTTATATATAGAGATCCCCAATTTATGGTCAAAGCATAATGGACAAACTAACATAATCATAGATTCACTTGCTTCAGGTCATTGTCCAAGAACTGCAGTTCTTTTGACATTTCCTCCAAATTGATCTGTGTCTCATCTGTGCATGGAATGCTGTTCAGAACTGCACACTACCATAGATCTTGTGATCTTGTGTCTGTATATCTGTGTTTATTCTGGTGAAGCATGCCTCCTGGAAAGTATTCTTGATCTAGACAAATATTGTGGAGAGGTTTTGCTGCACCAGGGAAACAATTCTTCTTCATCCACCACAGCTGTTTTCTGTGGTCTTCAGGGCCTTTTGATAGTTCTGAGTCCCTTGCGTTCTGTCTTTAATGCACCACATAGTTGTTATAAACAATGGTGACTCAATAGAAGGACTGTAGTGGACATGGCTTTGCAAGATGTGGTGTCTCAGCAGCCATTACTTGTATTTTTAAGGAGGTCAGCTAATTACTTTATGTGTTTCAAACTACTGCTCTCTCTAGAAACATGGAAGAGGATTTCTGGAAACCTTTTGAAGTCTTGCATCATTTACAGATCTGACACAGAAAATGTCAGATCAGCATTTATAAAATAATATTCTCCAGTAGAATCCTGCACGGTTCCAGTTTTGCAAACCCACACTTGCTTCTCTAAATGCAATCCGTCATATGACCTGACTTGCTAATGTATGTGATGCGACCCATACCTGTAGCCTGCTCCAACTTTAGTTAAACACATACACCCATCAGTCACATTAACAATGTCTGTGAAGATTCTCAGTCGTCCAAGTCATGGTTATCCCAAAAACGTTTTTCTCGTTTTTAAGCTCTTGAAGACATTTCGCTTCCATCCAGAGTGCTTTATCAATTCTGGACACATTAACAACATTAACACCACCTGATGGCTTTAATGTGGACATGCAGGATGACTTGTTCTATTCAGATGTGCTAAACACTTGCGCAACCTCCAGTTGCTTAGAATGCAAAAAGACACAAAGATAAGATTTTGCTCTCATCATGTGCATATCATTGTACTGCACATAACAAGTTGCTGTCAGTCAGCTGCATCCTCAGTTATACAATGATAATTAGATGTGATGAAATTACACTGGTATAAGAAAAACTGTGCCCTTATTTTGACTTTATTTTCACCAACTAGAATAGACAATAGATAGTGTGTGCTTATTGTGGTTTCCTTTCCTTTCCTTTCCTTTCCTTTCCTTTCCTTTCCTTTCCTTTCCTTTCCTTTCCTTTCCTTTCCTTTCCTTTCCATCTATCTGTTCTCTCAGGCCCTGTGAGCAGCCTGCCCCAGATGGAGACAACTTGGATTTCCAAGACATTTACTGTCAACTTAAAGACATCTTCCATCTACTGGAAATGGTAGGAGTCAAGACTACGGAATTCACAGAAAAAGGAGTGATGAGTCTGCAACTTGTTCAAAAGACATGCTGAAATGTTTTCACACCTTTCCATTATTTGTGCAGTCTTGCAAGAACTGACAAGGCACAAGTGATTTTTAATGTTATCAGACAGGACACAAGGGAGTAATCTCAGCAGATTGCTACGAGACAAAGGCACACGCTCAGGTATATGCTTTAAATATAAATGCCAGACAGCTTTACAGATGAGCCAATCATCGTCTGCAGCTTTTTGATGGCCATAAACATGATTAGATGATTGCATATGGCCACTGGTTAGCCACTCAGTCACTAGCCATATGTTCATCTGACAGCCATCCCCTTCAACACGCCTCCACATCCAGTTCTGCCTCTTTAATTTCAAATCAGTCTTCTTCAGCTGGATGAAACTTTGGAGTCTGACTAAACTTTCGGTGAAGGGGGGGCAACCAATGAATTTTCCATTAACTCACAGTAATGTTTGATGTTGCTGCCGCCACTCATAAGACAACAGTCGGCTTCCAAGTTTAAGGACGTGTGTGTATGTATGCATGTGTGTTTGTGTGTGAAGCCTCTCCCAGATATGAATCACACATATCTGTCTGCCAGAATCTCCTCCTTTTAATGGCATGAGAGGGAAAAAAAAAATCCCTCCATCAACTGTTTTAATAATCTATTCAGCGGGTGGGAGATCAAACAAGAGTGTCCTCACACCGCCAGCCAATAATGAGGTTTTTCACTCAGGCAGGTTGTAAGCCAACTATAGTTTTTAGACTATCTCTGGGGAAGCATTCAAGAGCTCGGACGAGCTGCAATAAATCACAATGTTTGTGAATAAGTCACAATTGAATGTGCATATCAGATGGATGCACCATTGTGCCAGACCATAATTAGTACTGCAATAATATAATAGTGCATAATCACTATAAATTGTGAACTTAACATGGAGTTAGCACAATATCATTAAAACTTGTGCTTCAAAGGCATCATTGGTGCCAACAGTAATAAAACAGTCACTACAACACAGTAGCTGATCTTCAGTCCAAGCAAAGATAAATCATAATAATAAATACAATTAATGGAATACATTGTGTTCTAAAATCTAACGTCAGGATGTCAACAGATTTGAATCGGACTGGTTGCATCTACAGAATTTGACTGTAGCTGTGTTTGGAATTCTTAAGGCCCCAGTATGCTTCAAACAAAGTGCTTTCTGAGAGTGAAATTGTATCACATATTAATATTTGCCCAATTCGAACTAACCCATCACTTTTAACTGTGCAAGTGCAGCATCGTGAGTTTTTTCAAGCTTTTTACCCTGCCTTGGAATGTGTCCATTGGGAACAGGTATAAATGTGTTTGCCTGGAGATATGTTCTGACACATTGTATAACCCACAGTACTGTTAAAAAATTTGGGGGTCACTTAGAAATGTCCTTGTTTTCTATGAAAACATACATGTTCTGAGCTGTGCTAAATTCATTACAAAAGGGTTTTGTAGTGATCAGTTAGTCTTTTAAATTACATTAGCAAATACAACTACTAATTTTCTGATGATGGGCCTCTGTATGTTAGCAAAACAGCTGTTTCTAGCTACATTAGTCATTAACAACAACATTAACAATGTCCACAGTGTATTTCTGATCAATTTGATGTTATAACATTTACTTTTCTTTTAAACCAGGGACATTTCTATAGTAAGTAACCCGAACCTCTGAACGGCAGTGTAGCTTATGTGAAGCATAATGAGACATTTACCTCTACCTTCAAGACCTCTGGATTTTTACTTTAGCTGAATTTAAACGTTGCTTTTAAAAAAAACCCTATTGGCATGAATTCACACATTTGATAGAAACAGTTCTAACTGTGGTGTTCTACTCTACACCTATACACTTGTGTCTACAATGTGTAACATACAGTGGTGTTTTTTATGAAATAGCACCACCTGGACAATCTGAAGTGGAACGCTCACAAAGCCTCTTTTTTTCTAGAAGGAGGCAGGTGGCATCACTCGAGCAGACTTGCGACATTCGCTGGAAAGACGAGCTGGGACCCAGCCCCGAATGCCCCAGCATCGCCTTCAGTGTTCACGGATCACGGAGCTGTTCAATGTACTGGATCCAGAACACACTGGGGTCATCCAGCTGGCCAGCCTGGAAAGACTCAACCCCAGCGTAACCTCTGCTCGCACAGGCAACACAGCAACACCACCCATCCCTGATAACACCGCCAAGCACCATGGCATCCCTGAGGGAACTAAAGGCACCACTGTAGCAAGTGTATGCTTGTATAACCATTTGCTGGTATGTTAAACTTCCATATAAGGAGATATTGTTTAAGTGCACTGTTATTTTGATTGTTTTTCATCAGGAGGAGCAAAAAACACCAGATGAGAAGGAGACCACACAGTGGGCTGATAAAGTGTCTGAAACATCTGCTTCATGGACAAAAGTGAGTGTGTTAACACAACACAATGTGATCAAATATCACACATAATGTAGCATACCATGAGATCAAGCAAAGGGAGGAAACAGTAGATGAGATCAAAAGAAAAAAGATGGGTTAATTATTAATGCACTGTTTGAATGTGTGCATGCATGTGTGATTTCCGTGTGTGTGCCTATATGTTAGGTGGAGAGTTTGCTGCTGGACAAGCTGTGTGAGCAGCTCAGTTCAGTGCTAGCAGCGCTGGAGCTGTGTGACCCTCAGCACACTGGGTACATCACACAGGAAGATCTGAAGAAGGTCTTAAGCTGCTACGGCATGCCTGTCTCAGACACACACTTTAACAAGTAAGACACACACCCAGACATATAGAGTGCACTAATCCATCACTCCGAATTGCAATAAACAGAGCAGGTGTCAGAAACTGAGTTTACAAAAGTGGTGAACTCAAGATCTAAGACAAAATAACACCCTGCAGAGATTGGCATCCCGTCAGAGGGATGACACTTGCTGTATGTAGACAAGGATTTTAACATCTTAGAATAGCAGTAGTTTGTCCTGCATGTGTCTGGACTGTGTGATACAACTGGAGCAAACTGGGATGGGAAGACACAGGGAAGAATGTAACTCCATCCAGAATGCCTCCACCTGACTGGGCTGGATTCAAACTTATCTCTTTGTTGCTTAGGGTGGTTTTCTATAGTTGTGTTACTTCCGAAACATCTCGTAAAGCAACTAAAAAGTGTAAAGTCTATATGTAATGTCCATGAATCCAGAACCATTTTAGCTTATTCATTTGTGCCATAGAGCTTTGTTGCACTGGGTCACATGTCTTTTCCTCACAAAAAATGTGGGGACCATCTCTTGTCCAAAAATAACTTGAGAAGGTGGTGTAGTTGCAGCACAGTGACAGCTGTTGCTCTCAGTCTTTCTCAGCACATTTTTGAGCTCTCAGATCTCTTCTTATGGATCAGACTTTGTACCAGACCCTGTAAGTTTGTCAAAGGACTGTGATCCAAACTTATGTGTAGCTAGTGGAGCAGTCTAAACATAGCAGAGGTCACACACAGTTGACTATTTCTTACTACAGAGACTGTAAAACTGATGACTATTTTCACCCTTTGGGGCCCTTATTTGACAAAAGACACAGCCCACTTTCTTGGTGAGAAAACATGTCACCCAGTGCAGTGGTGTGTCTCACTGATGTGCTTAAAGAGAAAACATGGAGCAGTGTGGCACGGAGGAATAACTAACACCACATTCTGGAGAAACAAACATTACCGCATGTAGACAAAATTCATTGTCGGTCAGGTCAACTACCTACTGTAATTTCCACATACAGTAAAAATACTAAGTTTAGATCTTGTGTTTGTCAGGTTCAACAATAGGTGGATATTCTGGAAAATAATTGTCTTATTTGCCAGAAGTTACTGAAAATCACAGCACATGACTACACGGTTGGTCTGATCATTCATCTGTAATGAGTAGTTCCTAATTAACACTCAGCTGAGGACTACGTAGAAAATGATGCGTTATTAGAGAACAGACAGGGAGGTACTATATAAATGAAACAATAGGTAAGGTAGCGTTACACAATACAGCATCTATGGTAAAGCAAACACCTTAAATTGCTTAGCAAGATAGTTGCAAAACTTAAAACAAAGACAAAACAGGACAAGAAGACACTTTTGTCCAAAGTAAAGTTTTGGAAAAAGAGCTATGGAAGGACAAAGGAACTAGAAAGGGCATATTAGGTAAGTATGAACATTCAGAAAATGTAGGGCTTTAAGAGACTTTAGAGGACAGGATATGATTCAGCTGATATCACTGAGGTAGGCTATGATCCAAGCTGAAACAATCATGTCACCTGGTGGGAAGTACAGATAGAGCTGGGCATCATCAGCATAGCAGTGTTAACAAAAACAATGCTAGAGATAAGTGATGCATCCTTAATCAGAGTTAGATGGATCAGTGAATTGGCAACAAGTGGACATTATCTTGTTAATGAAGAAGTCGGTTGATCAACTGGGGGTTCTTGTTCCTTGCCCTTCTTTTTCATGTATGCTCTGTCAGCTAATGCTGGAATTGGGGCCCTGTTAGCTGCGTGAATAGGGACATCTGAAGTCTCTGTGCAAGGGCAGAAATACACCTGAAGGGTTAAGTGATTCAAAATTCAGAAGTAGAAGTAAAAATTGTGTGAGGTCACATCCTAAGAATGTTGGGCTATAATACAACACTTTTGCCTAGTTTAAGGTTTCCCCATTCAGCTCAGTTTTCTCTATGTTTCCAGGCTCTGTGAGTCATTCAGCTCTACAACTGGCAGCTCTTCTACACTCGTTTCTTACAATGGTTTTCTCAGAAACATGGGAGTACCACTGCCACAGGGAAGAAACACATCCTCATCCTGTGGACATAGCTGCCATACTGAAAGGTGAGCATAGATATAGATGTTCAGATTAAAACATGTTCAGGTCTCAGACTGATGCTGTACTGTTAACCTGCTGCATCAACTGCAGAAAAATGTTTTTGCACTTAGAAAAGTCTCTTAAGCCACTTCTGTGCAGATACGATCACCAGTGGTCGGTTCACATAGTCACATCTGTCTGCCTTTCATTGCCAAAAATGAAAACTTCCACCTACTAATGACTACAGGGTTACACTCCCTAGTTGTGTAGCTCTTTGGATTGTGTTTACTTATTACAGTTTTGGGGAGCTGCAAAGTTGACTAATGTACAGTAGGTTGTCATTAGGGTTGTATTCCCCCTCTAAATCCCTGGTTTGGTTCAAACCTTGATTTTTGAGCCATTGTTCGGTTCATACTTTTTTTGGTTTTGGTTTATTTGGGGTTGGGGCTGGCTTTTTGAAAAAGAGATAGACCCACACTCTGTACTGTGCTACTGACAGAAAGCTCACACTAAAGTAATGTTTGCACACAAAGGCAAGTGATAGGTCTTACTATGATAAGAAATATCAGATTTCCAGGATATTATATTGAATTTGGGAGGCACAAGGGAGACTCCAACGCAAGACCAGTAGAATGTCTGCAACAGGGACGAAGCAGGATGTGTGGGTAGGATGTCATGGCTCTGGAAGATGGAGACTGCGGACATGCGTGGCACGATTTAGGTCTCAGTTTCAGAACCGTTACAACCCTATTTGTCATTAGTGGGTCACCTCAACTCCAAAAGGGGTTTCACAAATATATCCATCCACAGATATTGTATTGGATTTGTTTCCACTTGGAAAAAAAGCACAGTTACCTTGACATTAAATCATCTAATTCAACCCCCTAATTCATTAAATTTATATGAATAGATCAGCCTTTTCCTGAGAATGTACCTTTGGTTATTGAAGAACAGACAAACAGACTTACCAGTAAATCACGAACTGACCAGTAAATCAGCAGTTCCTCATTAGTGCTAGTTATCAGATGCATTACTTTTCATATTTGAAGAGGCATACAAAAGCACTTTGATATCAGGTTTGACTACAGCAAATCCAGATATTAAGTTCCTGGCATATGAACTCTTCTTTTTATCTTTTAGTCATTTCAGGAAAAGTTTAAAGATGTATAGATGATTATTCTAACACTATTTATAGTTCTATTTAGTAGCTGTCTTTAAAGCCCTTAATCTGCCCCACAGAACATGCACATCACCTCAGTCAACCACGCAGTCAGTAAGGGAACAGCAACCTCCCTCCAGCCCGCAGGTTGGTACAGAAACCTGCAACATCCTGGACATCGTTTTCCAGAGGATGAGATCAAGATTAGTGCAACGCCACACCAGCCTGACTGACCGAATACAGGCTATCATCCCCAACTCTGATGCCATGAATCTGTCAGAAACAGATGTATGGAAGGTGAGAGTGTACCAAATAAAAGCTACATCTAGAATTTATTGAATTGTATATTTCACAATAAAGCTGGATGACGTTCTGCTGTATTTATGCCAGTGTGCATGCAGTCTGACCCATGGTATAACTGCTGGTATAAACCTCCTGTTGGACTGCATTCCGCTTTTTCAGCTATAAATAAGAACAAATAAATGGCCAATCAAGCCGATAAGCTTAAAAACTTAGTTAGAAATGCTAGAAATTAATCATCCACCAAATATTAATTGTGACATTGTCCGAATGGCAGTGGGATATTGGGACACTGACCCAGTTGTTTTGAAACAAACAGGAGAAAATAGTGCATTTGTGGACTATTTTCAGAAGTGGATTAATCTACATTTAGTCTCTAGTGAGAATTTGTGGCAGCAGGTCGGTGTATATGGGACTGAGTCAAAATAAACTACAGTGTGTGTGTGTGTTCATGGTAATGAAGGAACATGTCACAGTGCGTTAGTATGGCTCACTGATGTGTTAAAGTAGTTTTTGGAACACAGTGGAGCTCTGTGTACTTCACCAGCAATACTTAGTTAAGTCACAATAGTTTGTCTGCACATGGGATTTGTCATTTCAGTGTTACTGAGCCATTGACTGGTTGCTATTTGCTATTATCACACCCATACTCATTGTTCTGTATAGCACTGACCTACCAATAGGCCAGTAGGTGGTTACCATCGATTAATGTGGCAATTAGTTGACCTAGTGACGGATCTAAACATGATAGAAACAAGGGTGGCAGTTGGTGACAGTGGCAATTGTTTCCAGTTTCAAACTGTAAGGGGGTGGCATGTTAGCTCAGTGGGTAGAGCAGTCGTCCTCACACTTGAGGGTGAGCAGTTCGATTCCCTATCCCAGCAGGCTACATGTTGAGGTGTTCTTGGGCAAGACACCAATACCCTGACCCTTAGCGCCTCACAGAGGGCAGCCTGTCCAAAAAAGAATTTCCCCAAAGGGATCAATAAAGTATCAATTACTATTGTGAATTTATTTTAGCCCAAACCACAAACTTGTCCCTTAACCTAACCAACTCTATTTTGTGCCTATCGTAACCAAGTCGTTTTTGTGGTTAAAACATACAGTACATTTATTATTGTGACCATAACGAATGAAGCTGGATCTGTGACTCATCATACACAGTCAGTTTGGTACCATTATTCTTTTCACCCACTCAAGGTTCTGACTATTAGGCTAATAGGCAGGCTGATTTTTGAATAGCAGGAGAGGATCTCACTCCAAATTTAAAATATATTTTATTTCATCTTTCCTGTGCAAGATTTGTTGCAACTGCAATTATGATTTCTTTTGACACAGGGATATGTTTTATTCATTTACATAAATGCCAAGTACCAAATACATTGATACTGAACATATAATTAAAATATTCCCAAACAAGACATTTTTTTCTAACTAAAATACTGTGTAGTATAAAACCCACTAAGTTTTTGTAGTTATGTTTAGGCACTAACAGAATTTGGTTCAGTTTAGGGAAAGTGTGTGCTTTATAACCCTACCATCCATCCCAACGAAGAGAATATGAAAAGAATATGTTGGTTTAGGTGAAGACAGTATTCAAGTACATGTTAAAGGTGCATTAGATCAAAGAGCGGTCATTTATTCTGATATAATATGATAATTACTAGTAGGACTGGCAGCTCTAGATAATGAATACAGAAGATCTATGGGAATTTTTGGACCAGTGTTTTAGACAGTGCTCTCCAAATCAGGCAATATTATTTGGAAGAATGGTGTTCCAGTGGGGTCAAGGATTTAGGGGTTTTCCTTTAATTTGTGACCCCTTTGACCCCCTAGCAAGAGGCTAGCTCATGTTGCCGAATATGTTCTCTTTACCTGGGTAAGGGTTGTAATTAAGGTACGGCAGGTTAGGGCTAGAGAATTCCTGTCATGGGGCCAAGCAGATTTGTGATGACATGGCCTGATACCTACCAACCAGTGAAAAGTCAATGAAACCTGGCCTGAAGCACAGTGCAATGCACCAGACTGTCACACTTTCTGCTGTTTTCTCTCCTTTTGCCCCAAGATTCTAGAGGACAGCTGGGTCATCTTGGATGATGAGAATTTCAACAAGTTCACAGAACGGCTGGGAGTCATGGATGGCTGGATAGAGCGTTCAGTGTTCCAGGCAAAGTTTGAAGGTGAGACAGGTGAGAGAGGTAACCAGAACATCTTGACCAGTGGCGTCAGCAATCCCATCAGTTCTGCATGGCGGGGTTTCCAGTGCTTAAATTAGGAAAAAAATCCCTTCTAAACCCCCCTCCATCTTGCTCTGCATCCCAACTCCTACCCCACCCACAGTGATCATACATAAGCCCCCTGCTTTCCTGTAAAATGATGTCTTTCCTATCACATGAGCCATTGGAGAAATCATCCTGGATTATAAATAGAGTAAGAGTGAGCTTCTTCCTCTCATTAGCAGACTGGGGAAGCACACAGATTCAGAATCACACTCATTTCTGCTTGTATGGGCTAATTATGTGCTTTGGAAGCAGAAAACAGAGCAGCAGGGCATCACTCTAATTTGTACCCTCTAAAAAATAAAAGGAAATTAGAAAGAATAACAAAAAAGCCAGGACATACAGTTAATTGATTTCCAAGTTTTAGACAAAGTGTATTACCAATTAAATATAAATTAGTTCAGGTAGTTAAATGCCCACTCTGCTTGTCAGACATTAGGGACACTCTTTGGTTTGTGAAAAAACACAAATATTTCACAAAGTAGAACAAAAATTCTAATTTGCTCACTTTAATTCCCTCACAAAGAGCGAGGTTTTCAGTGATGCAGTTAATTGGTCCTTATTAATAAGGCAGAATATCAAAACTCTTGTGATTTAAAATCTGTTTTCCACATGGTTTCCATAGAGGCCACAGCCAGAGCAGCAGGGCAGCAGGCCTCCGAGGGAGGTGATGGTGATAAAAAGGAGGCTGGGCCCCTCCTCACTTCTGCTGAGCAGTGCCTGGCTGCCTTGAAGAACAGGATCAAAACCATCCATGGAGTAAGCATGATTCCGATTTCCTTTCTTTTTAAAGAACTATAGTTGACAGCATACACTACAGCATACAAGATTTTTTTGTAACTTTTCTTTAATAAAGAAATAAATTGTATTTTAAAAAAAGGCTACCAAATAACCAAAACCTTAAATAAAAGTGCTCCACGTCACTGGACAAACCTTTTTCTTTACAAATCAAATAAAAATGAAGTGCAGTATTTGTACTTTTCCACATGAAAACTTGCACGTGTATATATCTACTGCATACAACCGCATAAAAATTGCATTAGCAGAGTAAGTTTTGGCTAGGCTGGTATTGTTGGACTCACCAACAGTTCCAAAATTGGATTGCTGCACAGGCAATATGTTTGTATTATTTCTCTTTAATTCTCAATATAATAAGAAGCCTTCTCCATGCATTCTTTTGTTTGTCCTATGCCTCCTCCTAATCCAAATAATAGCAGCCATCTGTGCACAAGCAAACTGCCTTTCAAACTCTTTTTAAAGAGTAATTACAACCAGTGCAATCACTTTCAGGCTTGTCTCACATTGTGTGTGCTCAGTTTAGGTATTTGCATTTTCTCCTCCCTGTATTTTGTGCACTCAGGTAAAAATGCCACAGTTTCCATATTTGTTAAGGCAAAGGTGCAAAATCCACAGCATGCGCTTTTTTGGTCATTTGACATACACAGTCCTCAGAGCGCACCCTTAGTAGATAGGCTTGCACTTGTACATGCAAACCTTTTTGTAAATCAGACACTAAGAGATGGGGAGAGAAATGAGAAATGTGAGGTGGGGAACAAAAACACATCCCTCAGACACACTGCTCCACTGGGTGACATGATTCATCCCAAAACATGTGGTCAGCTACCGTCAACCAACTAACTTTCTTGAGATGTGAAAACTAGAAGTAGTAGCAATAGTAAGTAGACACAACTAATGAGACAATGATTACTTGGTTCTGATAACTCATTGTCTTCCAATCAGAACAATATCACAGTGTTCCGGTTGATGGACAAGAAACGTAAAGGCGTAGTCGACTGCCATGATTTCAAAGTGCTCTACAACAGCCTGGGATTTTTCTGCAGTGAGGGAGAGTACGAGCGGCTGCTGGATCTGATTGGCCTGGATCCCGGAGGCAACCTTAACTATGCAGAATTCGTCAATGTTGTTGAGAATAACAGCAAACACGGGCCACAAACGCCTAGTGTGTGAGTCTCATATGGTCGTTCTTACTCACCTGTTTTGCTTGTTTGAGGAAAGTTGTCCCTTTGGTGTGCTGCCATGTTTGTTTTTCTGTCTGTCTTTACAGACAAGAGCAGCTCCATGAACTCCTGGCTACTGAAGCACGCTACAAGTGGACAGACATGTCCAAGGTCAGCATAAATCTACAGAAATCATATGTGCAAAGAATGATGGAAAGGAAAGATCTGTAGCTGTTCCTCTCATTGACACCAGGTGCTCTGTCAGTTTGACACTGATGGCCAGGCAAGGATTGATAAAAAAAGCTTGAGGGGACTCCTCTTTACCTATGCACTCCCCTTAGTAGCTAATGAGTTTGAGCAGCTGTGGTCAAGGTGAGAGAAACCAAACTCATGCAATTACAATCACTACATCACACAGTGAACAGCTCATTTCTGTTCTAGAGTCAGTTTCAAACTTCCTTTTGACAGGTATGACCCAGAGGGTCGAGGCTCTGTAGAGGTTTGTGACTTCCTAGAACAGCTGGGGTTTCATCATGAAGGGGAACTGAGGTCTCGGAGCCAGAAGCTGAACCAGATTGTTCTGCAGCTGGGCACTCACCGACCCGTTTCCTGTGATACTGCCTCACTGGAGCATATACAGTAAGCAAAGGAGGTTTTAGACTGTCCATTAGTTCTCCACTACTGATTCTCTCTTGTCCCTAGCTATCCTCCAACACTATCTGGCACATCCAGAGAACCTGAACTGCTTTTGCTGATTACGTGATTACTTATAGTAATGAAACGGAATCACATAAAATGTATGTAAAATAACATGCAGCCATAGAAGCAAATAAAAATATATAGACACAAATAGCATTTCAGTAATTTTAAACTAATTCCTTTTTAAGGTCCATCACAGGTGGTTATATAATATAGACTAATATATACAATTGGTGTATTTGCTGAATGACTATGAGATTGATATAGTGTAGAAACATCCTTGTTTTCTTTTTATGCATGTTGTGCATGAGGTGTTATTCATTTCTGCTAATTTTCAAATGTACATACACTGAACAGAAACACTTACAGTTCCTTGTTGTACTGCCAACAGGCAGATTTTGCAGGAAAACTATAAGGAGCTGGGCGTTGCCCTGACTCATCTGGAAATGAGGAGAGATGGTACAGTGACAGTGGAAGAGCTGCTGAGCCTGTTGCACACCTACAACTGCTCCATCCAGAGAGAGCAGCTTGTACATCACCTGCACAGGTGAACCACGTCTTTTGTTTCCTGAGCAGAAAGGCATAAAACACAATCTTAAAAGAAAACTCTAGAACTTGACATAAATTGTATGCTTTTTTTACAAGGAGGAAATATATCACACAGGTCAATAGGCTCACAGTTTTTAATAGTCTTTGAACAACAGTGGAGCTCTGTGGCACAGACCAGTAAGCTAAAATCAGCATCTGCACTCCTGCAGTGTGTAGACTGCATGCATTCATTGTTGGTTTTAGTCTTTTTATGGGATTTGCTAGCAATAACAAAAATATAAAAAGTCATCAGCCTTACCCCTGAAAACTGAATTGGCATCATTAAGAAATCAGCATGCTATCATGATTCCTAGAGAGGATTAAAGTGATTAAAGTTCATTTTCAGGGGAACATTCATGAATGTAATTACATCACAGTTCATCCAATAGCTGTTAACATATTTCACTCTGTACCACAAATGTCAACCTACTGGTTGTGTCATAGGGATGGACCAGAGCGACACTGTGCACTTGTTTCCATCATCCAGTGTGAAACAATCTCTGACTGACAGTCTATACTGCATGTCTCTTGTTTCTTGTTAGGCTCAATGTTTCCATGGATGATAACTGTAAAAGGCTATCATACATGGATTTCCTGTCTGCGTTTGACCATAAAGCAGAGAATAAGTGTCAGCCTCCTCCTGCTTCTCCTGATGCTGTGTGGCAGATAGAGTCTTTGGACAGCCTCAGTCCAGACATGGCTCTGACCAAGATGCAAGAACTAGTCATGTCTTCAGCACCTAACCTGTATAAGGTGACGAATATACATGTGCTTCATTTGTCTTTGCCATCAGTCTCTCTTTTAGCTGATCACATCTCAGTGTCTTTGTATCTCCTCCAGGCTTTCTCAGCCTTTGACCAGGACAGGACAGGGACGGTCAGAGCTCTGGAATTTCGGCAGGTGCTGGAGAGTTTTTGTGCTCGCCTCTCTGACAAACAGTACAGGCACCTGCTAACCAAACTGGATCTGGACTGTGACAGCTCCACTGTTAACTGGAAGGACTTCCTCAACAAGTTTCAGTCACCTAGCCCACTGGTGAGAGATGCAATTACCCAAGATAAAGAAATGCTTGAACATTTTAGGAATGATGCTTTCTTGCTTTCTGATTAGAAAACTGATATTAACCACATGTCTGTGAGGCTGAGGACTCGATGAGCTTAGCCCAGCTTATCATAAAGACTGGAAGCAGGGGTATTGGCAGACATGGCTCTGTCCAAAGCTAGACTAACCAGAGCTTAACAAACACACAGGAGTGATACAGTATATCCATCTTTTCTTCTCACTCTAAGAAAACAGGCAAACAACTGCATTATCCCAAAATGGTGAGCTAACCTTTTAATTGTATGTTCTCTTTATCAGTTTGCCTCATAGACCATATATGTTTGTTCTTTCCATAATGCTGAAGATATCAGACAGGGCTCTGAGTGGAAGCAGGGAGCGGGAGGGTCAAATGCGATCCCCAGTTCAGACTGAGACCTCTGGAATAACTGAAGTGGTCTCAGGTCACTTGTATAAAATCACCAAAGAGCTAATGGATCTGGACACATCCAACACCATCTCAAAAGAGCAGTTCAGACAGCTTTGTGATCGCCACTGCCTGACTCTGACAAATGATCAGGTAAAGCCAGAAAACAGATTACTGCCGCTGATTTTCTTCCAATGCATCATCACTGAGAGTATTCAAAGAGGACATCTCCAACAACTCTCCCTATGCTTTCAAGCTGAAACAACACACGCTGGCATCAGTCCACGCTTACAAATGAGAGAATGAATCTAAAATGTGCTACATTTGCCAGTTGTGTTCTTTTTGGTCTGATATGTTTTCTTTTATTGTTCTAATCAAAATCTAATTAATCTTTGTTGATAATTATTGACTGCGTGAGAAAGTTAGTCATCCATGAAGCCAATTTATGTGCCGTGTGTAACTCTTGTTGGGATATCAATCACAGCACTGGGGATGATTTATGTTGCATGTGTGTTTAATTTTTCTTCTTAGTTTGAGTGTGTGTGGCGTCAGATGCCTGTGACTGAGCAGAGGAAGCTGCAGTACAGAGAGTTGCAGAAGTACTTTGGGACAGTGGGCAGAACCTCTCACATCAATGCAGAGGGTCCCACTAACTACATCTCATTGCCCTCTCCTGAGCCCAGAGATATGCACTCACCAATGAAACTGCATAGCCCAAACACTGGAAGTGCAATTCTGCAACGTACTAAGGTACGGGACATGACCACTGTGATCTGTCAAAGCATATCTACTGTATCTTTCAACAAAATGATTAGAAACAAATCATTCAAGCACACGCTCAGGTTCAGAGTTCTGCAGAAACATACGTACAGCTGTTCTATGTGATTGCTGTTAGGGTCTCCAAATTGCAAAAATGGACACACCCATAGTGCCTTAATTCATCAATTAGTCTTAAACTCATAGGCTGTGGTATACTTGCTGTTTTGTGACACTTATAACACTTGTAACAGCAGCGTCATTGTTCCTTGAATTTGTGTCTGGAGTATATAAAAGTTTAGCCACTAGGGGGCAGACTAGAGCCTAATCATCCCTGACCAACGAAATTTCTTCCTCATGAACTCCCGCCTTTGCAGAACGTAAAGCCATAGTTAAAAAGATTAATGTTGAGATAATGACTGAGGTAGATGGTTGTGTAAAAACTCTATTTGTTTTATTTGACACTTACCGCTATTTTTGTGGTGATTCAAAACTGTTGTTGTTGCCTACGCATACACAGGAAAACATCTAGCATATGTGTAGAGTTCATTTCTGACAATGTGCACAAACAATGCATCAAATTGACACAGGCTGCGTATGGGTTAGGGTTAGGACCTGAAGTCAGCTGCCCTGGATGTGGCCGCAAGAGGAAAATTGACTCCAGATTGAACAGAACTGTCGTATGAACGTATGAACGGTAGACAAAGAGTCCGGGAGACAGGGAGACTTCCAAGGACACACACCTGAGGTCCAAGGTCAAGACACAACAGTGTCTGACTGCTTTTCGAGCTACAATGGGCTTTGTGGAGGACTCCCATGTTGAAAGTAAAACATAAAAAAGACAGTTTGGAATTTGATAAATTGCATATTGAAAAGCCATGCTAACAATGAATGTCCTTTAACAGATGAGATGAAACTGGAGTTTCATGGCAAGTCACATAAGCTCTATGTTCACAGATGAAGAAATGAAGAACACTGTACCTACAGTGAGAGATGGGGGAGGCTAGGTTATGTTTTGTGGCCTCTCTGCTGTGTCTGGCAGAGGGTGCATTGAATCTGTGAAGAACAACAATCAAATCTCCAAAGACCACTGAGTTTAATGTACTGTCCAGTGCACAGAGAATGTCTGAGAACTAAACTCTGGATTATTCTGAAGTGACCTTCTGTGATCTGTGATCTATGGAATAGGCTGAAATGTGCAGTGACATGCATCACACTTAAAACCTGAGACAGCTGGAGCAGTTTGCTCATGAAGAGTAGAACAAATGACCTGTTGGCAGGTGCAGAGGTCACAACGGTTGTGCAAAAAATATTAGGCTAAGGGTAGAATAATTTTTTCAGGAACATTTTCATTTGTTGTTTAATATAAAATATTCACTTGAATCAAAAATCAAAACCAAAGTTTGATTTATTTTATTACTGTTTTCCTATTTTTTTGGTATCATTTTCAAGTTATTTCAGAGAAAATTGTAGGTTCTTAATTTTTTGTGGAACACTACCAACACATTTGTCCATTTATTAGGATTATTATTCATCCATACTCTGTGGACCCTTTCATTTTTATACAAAATATAATTTATGCTTTTCCAACAAACATTTTCCTGTGCTCAGAAAGTCCCATTGTGTATTGAATGTTGGCACAAATATAATGTCACAGTAAACATGCATTTAAAAAATGAATGGAGCCGAATCAATCAACAAGTTCTGGTGAGTGATCTTAAATTACAAACCTTCAAAACGCTTCCAATTTGACACTGAAAGAACTATTTAAAAGAGGTGTTACGGTGTGTCTGGACTGAAGAGACGATGTGTCTGGACACACATCCATAGTCCATCCAGCATGAAGTATATATTCAGATTACTCTAGCTGTAATTTCTCCAACACTACAGAAGTGAATTTTAAATTATTCATCTTTGTTTCCAGATCATGAGATTTTTTTTCAAACTGTATTGGCAGCAAGAGGAATTATTTCATGAATCGTATCAATTTGATCAAAAGTAAAAGTGACTCAGTGAGGATACAGTCCAGAGTTGGAGTCAGTTTCCCTTAAACTCTTTTCTTCTTGTGTAGATGTGCAGCCCCTTTCTTGACCCGCTTTGTTCCTCTCCCAGTCTGCCCCCCAGTGCACCTCTAGGCATCCTGCCTCAGTGAGGAGGCCAGGAACAGGAAACCCCCCGGGCAGCATGGAAAGGAGGCTGCGCGGGCTGGTGCAGCGCTGCTGGAAGGAGATCCAGAAGAGATGTACTAAAGAAGATCCTCAGCAAGAGGGACACATCAGCACCAGCTGCTTCCTGGGTGAGTAGAAAACCGCAGCTGTGACACCGAGCTCTTCTTCTTCGTGCTTTATGTTAATGACTGTGACTATGTGTTACAGGGATCCTCCAATCTCTCAACATCAGTATGACTCAGCAGCAGTTTGAGAATATGGCTGAGAAATTTGACTTCATGAACAACGGCTGCGTTTCATATCACAACTTCCTCCGTCACTTCCTGCTGAATCTAAACCCAGCAGAGACCACGAGGGCATTCGAGCGACTTAAACTCCCTCTCCCCATCACACCGGTAAAAAAAAGGGACTCATGAGTCTGAGTGTCTCTGTATGTTATTTAGTCCTTATACTACAATCTGATTAAAGGTTGAGAGAACACAGTTTAACCTGAATGTGTCTCATTGAGCTATGACTAAGTACATCTTCATTCTATTTTCTTTCAATTAAACTAAAGTTATTTGCATAGGCAACCAAGTAATTTAATTGTGAACTTTTTTGCATGAAGCAGTAGTGCTAATGTCTGCTAATTTACAAGCATTAACACACATTGTGTGCATCTTAGTTTATTGAACATGCAACAAAACCCTGCACTCATAACATCTGCAATTAGCCAGTTAGCACGTTGAACAGCTTAAAGGGCAACTTTGCAGATTTTCAGCTTGCCTCCTGTGGTCCTACTTTGAGAAATACATGTGTATGAATGGTATTAAACTTCTCTTTGCCTTCACCATATTCAAATATTTCTAGCTAACAAACGCCTCCAGATGACATCATCTGGAGGCGTTTGAAGGACTTATTGGAAAGCAGATTGCACGGTGTTCTTCATTATTCAGCATTACTGCTGACCAAAAGCTGTATGCTAATAACAATAGAGCGTCGGAATATTAGACATGTGACAGGTACCAAAACATATTTAATTGTTGTCATAGCTGTCAATCAAACATGTGCGCAGGCCCACCTTCTTGGGCTTTGCATTTCTAATTGATCTCCAAAGACCTGTTCTCTTCTTTCATGAATACAAATCTTTAATAAGTAATAAGTAATTAATAAAAGTTGACACGTAATTAAATGTTTCATTACTAGTTAATCTACTAATGGTTTATAGATAAGAACTAAACCACAACCTTCTGAATGTATACGTCAACGTTGGTTGCTAGGCGCCTCGTCAGTGGCAGCCAGTTACAGCGGCTCTGCTTATTTTCTGCGCTTTTTAGTGTCTTTAAGTTATTTTTTGTAACGTTTTGATGAGGCCAAGAATGCACTCAAACACGGGGAACTGAAATAAAGGAGATTTAATAACATGAATAACAAAACACAGGAAAAACTCAAAATCACTCCACCAGGAGGAAAAAGCCTAATGACAAAACAAGGTGC
>JAUMHL010000016.1:1587442-1602274 GCA_032362345.1 Sandelia bainsii
TTAATGACTTGAGGACTCCACAGGGTTTATAAACCTGCTACTCCTACCAGTCAGTCAGAATTGAGAAAGCCCTCTGGGATGGAGGATGAAACGTATTCAAGGAACTAAAACAAGTCCAGTTGCCACTGAATAACCTTTTTTGGGATACCAAACAAAATGTTAACGCTAAATTTGAAAATCATTTGGTAGGCTGGAAAACAGTGTAAAGCCACTTTAACATGCCATTTGAGAATATCTATTGCTCATATATCCAGGAAACTGGGACACAGGATTTGTACTTTGAGCTACACATTGAGCAGCACATTAGCATGTTTCAAATTTACCTCCCTCTCATCTCCTCTGTTTAACGTCTGATCTAATGTAGTTTTATTGGCTGCTAGTTTAAACTGGGTTAAAGTAAAGTGTGTGTCTGTGTGTGTGTGGTGGGTGGCTCTGGAATGTGAGGGGGTGGTGATGGACGACGGCGGGTTGCCAGATTGTGTAAACTCAGCGGGGACCTCCCACCCTCAGGCTCTCGACTATCACCTCCCATGACAAGTGAATTGGGCGAGTTTGGTTGCTTTGCAGCACTTTCTTGGCATGAGGAGGTGTATGCAAAGCTTTGAACAATGACACACGGGTGGGCACGTTCTGAAAGAACCCCCCACTGAGTGACTAAGCCGAGCCCCCAAGTTTCGATGGAGCCTGTGGGTGAGGGCCTAATCTGGCAACCCACGAGCTGCAACCTTCCAAACCAACTTTTTAATCACAAAGACCTGCATTGTCTCGCCCGAACTCACCATCTGTGTAAAATTGCAGAGACCCCCTGCATCTCATCTGATTCACTTTACAGACACACTCTCTGTATCTGATCACAGAACAAGAAACACTTTGTTCAGAGCCTCAGCTTGTGAAGACGTGAGATGTTACCAATCATGCAGTGCTCTCACCTCTGTTTGTTGTGTTTCTCATTGTTCACGTCTCCCTGCTTGGTCCGGTCCAGACGAGCCGAGGTGTTCTGAGTAAAGAGTGTTTGGAGGTGATGCTGAGGATCTACGACGCGGTGCGCTCAGCCTGGACCTCCATGAGACGCAGCTTCCTGACATCTGATCGCACCCGCACCGGAAACGTCTCTGTGCAGGACTTCAGGAAGGTGAGGTCAGCTACAGCATAACCACCCCCCCACACACACACTCACAAACCTACACAAAACAACACACGGTCAGTCTGCTGTTAAACACTGGAAGATAAACTGCTTTACGTATAAATTATTGATGCAGCCGTTCAAGCTCTGTAAGGAGAAGGATGAAGAGTGACTGCAAATCCATGAAGCTCAAAGTCTGCAAGCTTTACAAAGCCACACACACACACACACTTGTTCACTTGACAGCCAATCACTAATTTTAATTGTTCAATTAAACTGACGGTTGAAACAAGACCCAGCTGACATTTTGGCCCAAGAGAACAGCAGCTGACGCTCCTGTTTTATTGTCCCTGCCATTTACCCGCTGTACAATTTACTGAAGACAATGTTCCCTGAGCTAATCGATAGAAACAATTAGCAACCTGTTTAGGGATGACATCTCCTAAACCCCCATCTAATACACTACGCACACAAACACACACACACACACACACACAAATGTGCATGCATATAATCCAGGTATTGCTGTTGCTGGCCTGCAGGTGCTGTGCCATTTCGGTGTCAATCTGTCAGAAGAGGAGTTTTTCCACCTCTGCTGTTACTTTGACACCAAAACAACAGGAAAGATCAGCTACAACAATTTCCTGTGGGTTTTTCTTCACTGACCTTCATCCAGGCACCTACAGCAGCTCCAGGCAACACGGCAGTGTGGGCACCGGACACTCAGGGCCTGAAGGTTTAGTGGGAATCACTTTGTTATGAATTCATTAACTGCACATTTTGTTGGGTAATGTGCACTGTAAAAAGCTAATTATGACCTGTAATGGTGAGCAACTCAAACTGGCTTTAGCACTTGTACCTCACCTAAAAAACATATTTTCTGCTAAATTAAATGTGCTAAAACAAGTATGACAAAAAATTAAACAAACAATTTAAGTTAAACTTCAGAAAAATACATTGTTAGATATAATAATAATAATAATAATAATAATAATAATAATAATAATTGATACTTTATTGATCCCCTTGGGGAAATTCTTTTTAACCATTAAAAAAACTTTATCAGGACTGTTTAGTTTAGTGATTTGATTGACAGGTCTGGTAACATGAGCACACAGTTGTTATCACTCTTTGTTTTAAATGTTACCAAACTCTGATTAGCACACAGAAATAGATGAGATCACCAGAAATGTGTTCCTGTTCTCTGTGTGGGGTACATGCCGGCAAAGCTGGTTTTCTTCATTGACAACGAATGGACGGTGTTTATATCAGACCTATTAGAGACACAGATCTGACACTGGAGATTCAAGGACTGCAATCAGTCCAGCAGCAAAGCACACTGCACACCATACCCAGAAATGTTCATAAGTGCAACACACCTGAAACCAGAAGGAACAGTAATAATACCTTCAGTAGTAATAATAATACCTTGATATAATGCTTTCATGGTGCATATTTTTAAAATAAATTAGTGTGCAAATTATCTGAAGTTGAACTCATGGTGGGGAATAGGGGCCCACAGCTGATTTTTGCCCTGGTCCCCACTAGTAGGTTAATACGGCCCTGAAAGGCTTTTAAACCTCTATCTGCACCGATACGACAAATTGTTACATCAAGGAAATCAAACTGAAAAACATGCAAAATAAAGATGAACAGGGATGAATTGATTAATGATTTGAGAGTTTTGTCACTGCAGTCTCCCCCACTCCTATCTGCTGCCTCACTGTTTGACACTGATTTGTGTTCCAAAGCCAATCACATAAAGTGCCTTTTTAATGACGCCGCCGCCGAGAAGCACTGGGCGCATCTTTTGTTCCGATGGGAAGTGTGAAGTGAGATGGATGACAAGGAGATAGAGGGGACGTCTGTCATTCATTCAAAGGAAGCGCTACCACGGAAAGATATATACTGTATGGCACTCAGAGAGGAGCGAGAAATGTAGAGAACTGGGAATCATTATCTGAGGAAGTGAAGAGAAGGACGAGCAGATGGAAATGGGAAAGGGATGATGAGAGCTGAGAAAAGGAGCTCAGCATTGTGGTTGGAGAGGCAGAGGGAGAAAAAAGAGGGAGGGAGCTGGAGGAAGACAAGAGTATATGAAAGCTAGTTGTATTAATGGCAAAGTAAAAAAGTCGGCCGCGAATAAATTACCCGGTCTCCCCCAGGATTACTAATGTAATTATTTGAATGAGGGTTCTCATTAGAATGTGCAGAGGTGTGGAAGACCTGCGGAACAAAATGAGAGACAGAGACGGAGTGGCGAGGGTTTAGCTACTGGAAATTAACTCGCTGCTCTGGGCTCTATAATTGATACGAGACATGGTTACCTTTGATTAGAACAAAAGGCAAAGAACAAGGATGAGAAAAGTTTCCTCTCCGCCTCTGATTTTTTTTCTTTTCTCATAGAACAAGAAGGAACAGAGACGAGAATGAGAGACAAAAGAGTAGTGAGGACAGAAATAATATTTAATTCAATCATGAATAATTTCTCAGAACCAGCAGTTTTAAGAAAAGAAGGTACTTTACATTTTTAGAGTTGTCTCCGGGAGCAACACATTTTTCTTTTTTTTGCAGTAGCTGAATCTTCATTTTCTTATTTTACTTTAGTTTAAAAAAAATGCAAAAGTCCCCAACAACGATGGCAAAATACAACACCATATGAACTCTTTCATTCCAAAATGCTATAATCCGTTAAAAAAAAAGTTCATAACCATCCAGTATTGTTGAAATGTGAAACAACCAGTGAGTAAAAAATGTCACCAAGGACACAAGTTACTTCCAGTCCTTTGAAACGTGCCACTGCAATCTGCTTTCAGGTTTTAGCTGCCAATCATTCTGCCCGTGTAGGCGTCCCCCTTTTTTATTTTTTCAAACGGTGGATATCTCATTTTGGAACAAAACTCTTCATATGCAGATTGTCTGAGTAGCAGAAGTCATTAAGTCCTTTAAGCATGCTTCACAAAATAAATCAAGAAATAGTACAGACCAAAACAGAAAACACATAACACAGCTATTGAAGCGGGGGGGGGGGGACGTCTAAATGAGGACTGGAACTGGAGAGTCAGACCAAACGAAGCTTTTCATGAAACTTAGAGATGAAAGTTCCTCCCAGCTTTTGGTTTTTAATAGTTCCCTTTATTCCTTTCTTTAACACTTTTCTTCGTAGACGCTAATTAATTTAGCATTTTAAATGATAAGCCTTAGCATTCCCTCTCTCTGTTCACTCTCCCTAACCCTGATCTCGTGATCTAAAATCTTCCAACTTGATGCCTGAAATTCTGAGGATCGGGATGACATACAACATTCAACAAAGAACTATTATTTGAACCATTACTATTTGTTCTTCTAAACCCAATTAGTTTGAGCAGGACTTGCTACGTGCTACTTTACTACAAAGGTTTTGAACCAACATACCTATTATTTGATGAGATATTTTAATGTGGGGAAGGCAGAGGAAAGTTTAAAACCATTCTTTAACATGGAGTCCCCCAACTTGAACTAGAAGGAGGCAAGTTGAAAATCAGATTAGGACCACAAATCTAAAAGTTGTTAATTTGTGGTAGCTGGACTTTGCTTGAGATTCTTCACCTCTAATCCAAAAGGCTTCTTCAGTTCTGACTGACTGGTCGGTAGTTCCAGCTCTGTATGCCCCTGCAGTTCTACTGATCAGCTATACTTGCTTGATTAAATGAAACACCTGTGAGAACTTTGTGGTCCTTTGTCTGTGGAGATCTCAGTCATCCAGGTCATGGTTATCCAAAAGGTACTACTCAGTGGCAGCTGGACGTGCTTGAGGTTCTTCAAGACGGTTCACCTCTCATTTGAAGAGAGCTTCCTCAGTTCTAACTGGCTGATTGGTAGTTAATGTCTGTAGAGTCGTTAACTTGCTAACGCCTCTTTGTCCCACACAAGAAATATGTGTGTCTGTCTGCATCTGAAGGACAAAGGACACTACTTTGAAGACTACAATGTACACATTTTGACCAGAGAAGACAGATGGTATGAAAGAGTAGTAAGAGGAGATAATAATAATAATATTAATAATAATAAGGCATCACACAGCTGTGCTGTAGCATCAAAAGAATCTCACAGAAGTAAATTAAACAGATCAACTTAAGGATAGCTCTAGGCCAAGATCCATGATTCTTTGTTCAAAAAAGGGACTTATACGTCTTCCAGCATTCCAGATTTTTTTCAGTTTTCTTGTTTTATTCAACCAACAGACCAAAATACAAAGATAATTACATTAGAGACAACCGTGGATCAGTTGGTAAGGCAGTCATCAATGATGGTAGTTCGACTACTGTTTCCACCAAGTCCTGGCCAGATGTCGAAGTGTTCCTGGACAAGACACTGAACCCCGGACTCTTGGTGCCTAAAATGCAGCTGCCTGTCCACAAAATTTCCCCAAGGGGATTAATAAAATAAAATATAATTATTATTAACTAATTTATTATTATGGAAAATTAAAAAATTTGAAAACTAATTTTAAAAAGCAGCAAAAGTTAAAAGTTTTCTCTAATTGTTGCAACTCAAGTCATTGAACAACTTCAACTGGAGGCTTTAAATGGCCTCAGCTGATGGACTGTTGATTTATCACGATTAGGAGAGTAACGATTCTCCAAATCCACAGTTCACTTCACACCTCGATTTTTGAGCCACATTCAGTTTGTGTAGAGGCTTTTGTTTTGTTTTTGTTTGCTTGGTGCAAGGTTTTATTAAATCACCATAAAGCTGGAATACTAAATGCTATTGGGAAACACAGATGACCTACACTCTGTACTGTCACTGAATGCCTCATACAATGGATGACCAACACTCTGTACTGTCCCTGAACGCCTCACCAGATCTATATAGACACAGTGTTACTTCCTTTACGTAAAGCAGCTGACAAAACAAATGGCAGACCCTTTTAGAACAAGAAATATCTGATTTCTGAGATCCTGTACTGAGCATCAGGCAGTCCCAAAAAATGCTCTTCAGAACCTAAAGCAAGTCCAGTTGCCAAATGCCGTGAGAATCCTCACAGACAATATGCAGGAGGTGGAATGCCAGTGGCAGCGGGTTGTTGTTGCTGGTGGCGGTGGTGGTTCTGTCTTGCTGAACCGTGACTGTGGTCGTTGGTCATGGTTTCAGTCTCAGTTTCAGAATCATTACATCCCTTATCATGATGCATCTCTGATGCTCCCACACAGGAGTGTACAAAATCAAGAATATGCACATGGATTGTGGACATAATGGTGCAACTCTTGCTTGTAGTTTATGATGACCATTTTGTTCAGTTCAGTCCTTAGTGTTTTAGTCTTAGTGTCCAACATTGCTCCAGACAGTGCGGTTTTTCCATGACGTGTTCCAGGACCTGTTGATATACAAATGAAGCACCATGTATTTTGTTGGTGGTGCACTGATTTCTGTATTTGCTTGTGCTCTGTCAGGTTGCAGTGTTTTGTGCTCTCTCTGTGACTTTACATACATTCAACCTAATGTTAACCTTGAATGTGTCCCTTGAAAAACTGCAGATCATCAGCAGCAGCATGTACTCAACTTTTCTAGGCCTAAAATTTGGACAGGTCCTGATGAGAATAGTTTAACACCTCAATGTGCTTGCTCCTACAAGTGCTCGTACCACCCACCACTATCCACAGGCACGGCTTACTTGTGAGCGAGAAAACCGTGTCCTCTTTTGCCCATTTGGAAACATTAAGACGTCAGCTGGCACAATGAATGCCGATGTGCTGAAGAAGCGAGAGTGAAGCGGGAGTAAACTGCAGCTCCGGGGGAACATTCATACATAATGTGCAGAGCAGGGAGATCAAAGTGTGACGTGGTCTTGTTATGCTAAGCACATTCAGAATCTCACTGGAAATGGCCTTATTCAGAAAATAGAGCAAATGAGGAAATATAAACACTTTCTTTTTTTAAAACAGACAAACAGCTCAGGGACATGAAAGAGTTAATAATCACCAAATGGGGCTGAGTGGCTTCACAGAGAAGAAAAGATCGTAATAAGCATTTACATTACTAAGAAATAGAGCAAATGAAATGTAACAACCACAAATTTCTGGACACAAATATTTAACAAGTTTTTTTTTTGAAAAGCATAGCAACAACTTGGAAATCTTTTTTTTACACTGACAAAACATTTATATCAACCAGTTACAGTACATTTAGTTACAGCTTTGCTCCTCTTGAAAAGGGATAAAAAGTTCCATCTCTCCCATGAATAAAGGGAGGGAGTCTCCATCAAACAACCCCCACTGATAAGAAGCAGTGTTACCGTGGTAGCACCTTTTTGTTGCACTGTTCCTGCCGTCCTATCCAAGTCCGAAAAGCCACAAGCTCCCAGTCCTAAACTAAAAAGCTGAGCTAGTCACTTGCAGCATGAAGGATGAAGTGGAAAGAAGAAATGAGAAAGAGAGAGAGAAAAGAGGGAGTAAAAAACGCTGCAAGTGGTTTCCTCGGCATCCTCTCCACGGCCGGTTAAGAGGCTTACTGAGGGCTGTAATGAGGCCCAGGGGAGCAGTGTCAACATGTCTGACACTCCGACTCTCACACAGCCCGTGGCAGAGACCTCTCACTGCCCTCACACTCCAGCTTTGATCTCACACACATACACACACATTGGCAAAAAAACACACACACTCCAGCATACTGCAGGCCGGAGGAGGGGATAGCAACACGAGGAAGATAAGGAGGGAGCTACGAAGACGAGAGAAGAAATGAGGAAAATTTGGTGTAAATCCCCCAGAATGTTCCGTCACTGAGTGCGTGCTAGGCCGAACTGTCCTGCAGACGAGATGCCGGGTTGTGTCACTGTTCTGTTTCCCGTTTATTTCCAGTGAAAAAGGCCAGCAGGGATGTTGGAGCGTCTCTCTCAGAGCAGATTGTCAGAACACACAGAAATGTCCATTTATCCACATGTAAAAGCGTCTCTTCGCTCATCCATTTGTCCACTGTTATTGATGAAGAAACGATGACACATAACATAACATTTAAAGAGCAAGGAAGTGTCCAATGCTCGCTCAGTTCTCTACCCATGTGGATTCTCCAGGCGTGTACGGCAGACACCTGCCTACAGGAATATTTACAGAATTCGATCTGATCTGCCCGCCGACCTCACCTACCTCTCCTGGCTCCTTTCTCCTGATTGGCGGTAGGGGTTTGGGGGCGAGCCTCCTCTAGTCATGTGGTCCTGGGGTTCGGAAGGTCGAAGACAATGGGTGAATTCATGGGCAGGAAGTTGACGGTGCAAGCAGAGGCGTTGACGAATGTCGTGGTGCCGTCTGTCATCATGCCGTAACCTGGGAAAAAGCAAATGTCCTAATATTAATTTGAGATGATTAAGTTTTATTTTGAAATTTTAAATAAGTTATTTTAAATAGGTTATTTTATAAATTACTATATAATTATAAATCACGACAACGGGTAAAATTCTGTGACAAAAATCAAATGGTGCAAATTTTGCACCATGAAATACCATTAATCACACAAACCTACAATGCAAAAGTTTTGGTAGTTTGCTGGTCTAGAGCATTCAGGTGTATGTTAACACAATGCCAGAAAGGCAGGTCTTAGAGAAGCAATTTTTGCTGCATATCATTTTGGAAAGGGTAAGACAACCATTTCCAAATAATTTGTTTGAGTTTAACATTCTATAGTGAGAAAGATTATTCATAAATGAAAAACATTCAAGACAGATGCCAGTGTTCCCAAGAGTGGACGTCCCAGCACATTCAACCTAAGGTCAGACTGGGCATTGCTCAGAGAAATACAAAAAAAAAGAAGCCTACAGGCCTCAATGAGCATGTTAAAAGTTGAAGTCCATGACAGCACAATTAGAAGAAGATGGGACAAGTAGGCTACGGTTTGTTTGGAAGACTTGCTAGGAGAAAGTCTCTTCTGTCTAAAAAGAACATGAAAGCACACCTGTTTGGTTAAAACCAGACACTGCATTTCAGCAGAAACAACTCATACAGTGGGTATGAGGTCATGAAGCTCACCAGTAAATCTTCATCAGAATAGCTGAAAAATAATAATTTCCCACAAAACAAATTTGGAATAGCCAAGTCAAAGTCCAGACCTTAACCCAATTGAAATGCTGTGGCAGGACCTTAAGAGCATGCTGAGCATAAACAAATGTTCAAAAACCTAATTGAACTGAAGCAATGTTGTGAAGAAGAATGGGCCAAAATCCCTCCACAATAATGTTAGAGACTGATAAAGTCATACAGGAAACAATTACTTAGTTACTAAGTTACTGCTGCTACTACTGCGCCATGCTATTGTAATACATGCACAATGTGGTTTGGCCTTGTGTTGCTGAAATAACCAGGACCTTCCCTGAAAAAGACATTGTCATAAACCTGTATTGAAATCAGAAAGTTTATGTAAGTGTTTTTATTATTCAAATGGGAGGTGTATTTTATTTAAATCTTCTAAGATCTGTTAGACAATTGTATTGTAATATTAATCTACTTGTTTTATTTTTTCAAGTGAATTGGTACCTGGGTTCTGTGGTTTAACACTGTAACATGAAGATGGGGGTGATTCTGGTCACCAACTTGATCACTGTCTTTCTTTGAATAGATATCTAGAGTACTGTGCAAAAGTCTTAGGCCTCCATTAGATTAGTTTTTGAGCAATGCTATGATTCAAATGTATGTATTTCTCAGTGTGGACATTAGAATGATTAGAAACACAAAAAGTGGTTTCTTGACTGCTATCCTAACAAAGACCATTCCCGATCCTGATCCTTTGCATAGTACTATACATACCAATACATCCCTAATGAATATCTGAGAAATCAAAACTATGTGAATTAATAACCATTACAGCCCAAGCACAACAATGTGCAGGTATTCATGTTTTCTTATCAAAACATGCTACAATGAATTCAAAGAGGCAGACTGTTTGGTTGATAGTGGACTGCTGTGCAGTTGTGACACAGTAGTTGACATGGATGACATGACATGGAAGCTCTCTGAAATGCAACACGACAGCAATAAGCCCTTAGCGTCCTTAGTGCTGGAGAAAAATCTTTTCTAAAATTTGTGAGGATCCAGTTTGAGCAAATGTATGTATGCATGAGAGTGTGACACTAACACCACTACAGTTTAAACAAATCTCCGCTTCAAAAGCACTTTGGATCAATGTGTCGTCCAAATGGCAGACGTAAAAGTGCTACCATTTTGTCAAGCAGAAGTTAGCTACCATCTGTCACAAAGTACTACAGTTTAACTATCAGGGAGTTTTAAGTGTAGGTGTCACTTTCACTGTCTCTTGGAACAGAGCTGTGCTTGTCTGTGTCGGCCCTTTCAAATGTGGAATACATGAATACAAAACACACTGATGATCATTTTTTTGCCTTTTTGAGTCTTTCTCCCAGAGTCCTCGCATTAATGAAAAGAGCTGCTTTCAGCCTACTTCTCCTCTTATATAATCTGATCTACTTTTTAATCTGGTTGTCTCTGATGGGGGGCTGCTGCTCCAGGGGCTCAGCGCTGACCTGATAACCCCGAAAAAAGCAATCCTCAGTCTGGGGAGACGGGATCTCTGCCCTGGTTGGCCTGGATGAAATACTGATAGGGATGTGGCTGCTCAGCTATTCTCTAATATAGATTTAATAATTTTCTTCAAATAAATACTGTACTGTATCTCCATATTCTGCAAGGTTACGTGACCAGTGAATTTCATTTGTTTAATCTAATCAAAGATTCAGCTGAAGGTATATATGAGAAATTATTATGTTACAATTGGAAAGTTTGTCACCTATTTGAGCATATATAATTAGAACACAAGGTGAAAATGTTAATCAAGAGTAAAAAATGTGCAACTTTTTACCTTCCGTATAAATTAAACGTTACATTTGAAAGTGGATTAAACGTCCAGAATGTGTTTATGTACTGTAGGAGAGCACAGTGGATTGTCACATGACCCTGAGTTGTAGTTGCAGTGTTGTGGTCTGGTCGTTGCACGTACCTTCATGAATGTGTCCAAACACGTGCAGTTTGGGCTGGACTCTCCTCTGGACCGTGTTGAGGAGCTCCATGCACCCGACGCGCTGCATCTTCTTCGGGACCCAATCCAGGAAACCTGCACACACACACACGAATCAGAATAAACAGAATCAAATCTGGTTGGTTACATATTAGGTACAGTAAGGCAATGTCAGATAATCCTCCACTGAACAAAAATAGAGGTCAGGACCAAACATCTGTAGGTGGAGATGGACAGCAACTGTGAGGAGTAGTACTTAAGTAAAAAGTTTAGTCTTATGCATATTGTGTTGCTTTTTTATATTTTATACATCTATCTTATAAGGTTCTGCCAATCAAATTTGACTGATACAGTTGATACCTATATTTTGATTTTCTGTTTCCATAGTCTTCATGAATATTACACATTTCTTCTCAATTCAAAAAGAAATACATCACATTTTACACCAAAGCTCTTCATTTCAGACTCCTTGCCTAATTGCAATCTGCACATCACAGCACAAAAAAACACTCGTAGAAAGCAGCCATAGAAAGTAAAGATCAATCACAGCCACACACAGTGTGCGACAAGGATGAAGCATGGAGTGTGCATGATTTAGTAGCTGCTGCGTGAGGATGGATGCCGCTGATGCGGAGTCAATAAAAGCATCAAGTCAGAGAAACAAGGAGCTCGTGCCTCTATTTTCCATGCCTTCTGTCGCTCAGCCCAGACAGGAAGCAGAAAGTAAACACAAAAGGAAAAGAGAGTGAACTGAACAAATGGACAAATCATTGAAATGGAAAAGAAAGTGTCAAAATGGGTTCAGCAAATCTGAAAAGATGAGGTCAAGATCTCACAGTCAGTAAATGTAAGGCCTGAACCCAACCACGAAAGACATAAATACAATAAATCTGATAAAGTCACATTACTAGATGTTGTACTGTAAGATCGGATATTTAGGTGTAAAAGAAAGCAGGATGTTGAGGAAATTGTTGTGGGACAGCTGCAGGTAGATGATGACTCTACTGCATTCATAGTGAACATATTCTCATTATGTTCATAGAAATCGTAATCACCACAAAATATATTTGTTAATGCAGTGTAACTTTTTGTGGTGAAATGGCCGAAACTAGAACAAATAATAACTTTTTATTTATGAAAACAGTTCTCTCCTACTGACAGACTTCATGTCTCAAGTCAAGCAGAGTCTTCGGTTTTAAAGTCGGCCTCAGGTCAGGCAGATGAATCCTTGACAACGTCAGCAGGAATCTGGGTAACTTCTAAAAACACCAGCCGCAAAAGGCAAGCAACAAGACTTTCAGTGACAAGAGTTATGGCTTTGTCACAGAACAAGCAAAGAACAGTTTCTGGAAAATGCAAATCAGACGTCTTTGTCTGGACGGACAATGAAGTCTAACTGTGTTTAACAGTAAAATGCCGCCGTACTGACGCAACAGCATTTCTATAAAGCTCTGATTTTTTTCATACATACTAAAAAACCAAGCTGGCATTTTCAGATTTACACATACACACACACACAAAGGCAATTTTGGAAAAGCTCTGTTTCAGGGATAAAATTATGCAGCTTAATACAGATGTAGTCCAAGTGGAGTCTGAGCCTCAGGTCTCAGATTTCCAGCTGTCTGGAAAGATCATTACAAATCCAATATTTAACCTTTTCCATGTTTATACAGTTATTTGAATAAAAAAAAACTGATGCTTCCATCCCCTCCAAACAAAAATATGGTGAAGTAATAGCTTGTGAGTGCTGACATGAGAAGCAAGAAGCGACACTCTTTCTACATTTTCATTTTTTAATTACCAAACCGAGTACTAAAAATCTCACGGAGGCAGAGTTAATGGACTGCCTCATCCTCAACACAGACATAAAAACGTCCGTGTTGCCGCCTGGCAGTGAGTCAGTCGCGCTGGTAAAGTGATACAGTCTCACTTCTTTGTCCTCTGAGTATATGGACCTGTAAAAACACACTTTTAGCATCAGTTTAGGTGTAAAATGCCTTCAAACGTTAAGTGTATGCTTTACAGGGGACGATGGAAGCAAAGTGAGAAGTTACGAGGATTTTTGTGTCTCGGGGTATTTTGCTCTTAATGTGCCACTTGTTTCACAGCAGCTGCTGCTTTGGGCACCGAGCCTGTTTTCCTCTTTTTGTCTCACTTTCTCCCTTTCTCTCTCTCTCTCTCTCCTTCTCTGTTAACTTCTTCCTCGCAGCCAGATAAAGAGGCCATATTTTTCCTCTCTAGCTGCCGATCTGCCGCTTTATCACGCCTCATAAAAGACAGGCGCTTTTGCCGCAGTGCGAAACAACGTCGCACTCCTTTTTCCTTCACCTTGTCGTCCAGTGTTCATCTTTCCTTCTTTTAAAAGAAACACTTTGAAAGTGGATATCTGTTCCTTTGCTTCTGGCATTTTACAGAATCTACTTTCTCGTCCACTCTTTTTTTTTTTTTTTTTTTACTTTCTCCTTCTTTCCTTCTCTCTCATGGCATTGCCTCCAGTCTTGCTGTGAGTCTTTCTGAGTGTGTGTGTGTGTGTTTGTGTGTCCCATGCATTAGTAGCCTGCTGTAGCCGCTCCATATGCCGGCGGCTTACGAGCAGATAGCTGGAGACACTTGGCTAAGCTGAATGGAAAATAAACGTCCGTGTTCGCAGCCGAGACGCAGACACAGAAATCAATCACACACAGTCGTCTGAACGCCACAGCTGCAGCGGGAGATGAGGTGTGAAAATGTGTGTGTGTGTGTGTGAGACAGAGACGCGCAGGATGTAAGTCAGCATCTGTGTTTGTTCAAACTCTCGTGCTGCTGTGTGTGTGTGAGGGTGAAAACTCGTGCGTGCAGAAGCTGAGGGCTGATCAGTGAGAAGGCTAATAATCTCCTCTAAAGGTAAAGTGTGTTTTTGAGGCAGAGCGGCACGAGCTGACTTGTCTGTGTGAGTCATTGCTTTCATTACCGTCACTTTTTATTCATCCTCTCGATATGACTTTCATTTGAGAAGAAATAAATCTGTCGCAGAGAAATAAATCTGTACAGTCGATAGATGTGCAGACGTACGATTGTGACCATATGTGTCACACACTTGCTTGTTACTACTGTTGAGGACACTATTCATATGTAATAGCAGGAATTAAGTCATTTGGGGGAAATTTACATCTCACAAATTAGAGTTTTTCTTATTTTTTCTTACAAAGCCTTTTGCAAAGCACTACACACACTTCTCTACATAGACACGGAAATGAAAAAGCGTTTTTAAAATACCACACCTATGAACCAGTTGATCAAACACGGCCTGCAGGTGTTCAGAAGCATAGATGCTTAATTATAAACTCACCAATCAGGTTTCAGCATTATAAATAGGCAGAATTACATTAATCTTTTATTGATTTCCATGGGGAAAGTGTTGTTGGACAGCTGTGCATAGGCGATGGTGCTACTACGGGGGTTTCATTGCTTTGACCTGCAGTTCATGGACAACTGCTGTACCAACTGAACCACAGCCGCACATTTTTTTGATTATACAACCACTTCACAGCAGCAGACCAAATGGATCCAGAGAAGATGAGATATATTTCTTTTCTTTATATTTCTTTCTTTACAGATAAAGTTATAACTATTAGAGAAAAAATTGATCAGATCCTTCCTGCAACTGGCATGGACAGACACACTTGTCCAACAGCTATAGATTTGTTTATAAGACCTCAGTCTTACTTAGACTG
>JAUMHL010000016.1:1611887-1641112 GCA_032362345.1 Sandelia bainsii
ACCAGCCTCGTTTTAAAGCATCAAGTCTGCTATTCTAACTCAATCAGCATGACAGAGTGATCTCCAGCTTAGTCCTCACCTGTGTTAACAAGAGGATCACTGAAATGGTGTCAGCAGGTCCTTTTGTGGCAGGGCTGAAATGCAGCAGAAATGTGTGTTTTGGGTCTAAGTTCATTTTCATGCCATGTTTCCTGTCTGCCTTCTACTGTCAAACTATCAAATAAAGCCTTAAAAATTCCAAAAATAATCTTAAAAAAAGTTTGAAAATTTGGCTTTATAAAGGTTGGGGATAGATTGTGCTTCAGGAACATAAAGTATGAGTAAGTTATTGTTGGGTTTAGTCAACTGAAATTCTTGATTATATTTGGCAAAAGTCTAGTTTAGGCTCAGTCACCATGAGTCTTGATGTTTAGCAGGGGACCAGCAATTGACTGATATATGGTGGAGTCAGTAATGCCTTAAAAGTAATTTTAACATGAAGCCAGCACCGGGGTGATAAGGGAGTACTGTGGAGTCCTTGCCAGCAATCATGCAGCTGAGGTTTAAGGAAATAAGACATGTGCTACAACAACATTAACATTACCACCTACTTGACTGATGGCACTTTTTAGGCGAACGTGGTGTACATCTTGAATATAAATGTATAGTTTTCATGGAATAAAATCTCTGTAGGGTCTTCACTTTGACATGTAGGTGAAGGGGTAGTTTATCGAAGCTCCACTGTTAAAAGTACCTTGAAGAAGGTGGGTGATGAATTTACTTGAGACTTACTTGAGACTTGAGAGTGCTGATTTGCTTTAATAACTCTTTTTATCCCTACATTGAAAACATACAAGCAGCTCCCAACCAGAGCAGCTTGACGCAGAATTGAACAACAGAAAAGGTCTGAATGCCTAGACCAGCAGCAGCCATGAAGAGATCCTGAACCAGCGCTGCAAAGAAGTGTTGTGACCTCATGGTGACAGAAAAGAGGAAGCATCAAATCGACAAATTGAAATGTTCCTTTTGTTTTTTAGGAGGTTCAGCAGCGGTTTTCACAGAAATTACATGCAAAAGCAGATGCTGCCACAGCACTGGTTTCCCTTCCCGCCACCGCCTCTTCACTCCCACACAACGGGATTAATAAACTCAATGGACGGTGGCGCGCGTGACACACGGGCAGGCGCTCGCGTGCAAATGCAAAATGTGCACTCGTGCTTCGCCGCTCACACAGCCCGCGGTGTTACATGGCAAGCATGTGAGAGTTTGACTGGGTCGGCCCACTCAAAACAGCGGGGAGCCGAGTTAGAGAGACACAGTCAGAGAACAAGTTGTTTCAGATGTTGCAAAGAGACACTTCTTCAACTGAATTATTTATTGTGACTCAAAACCACTGCAGACACACACTATTCAGCTCTCCATTCGCACACGGACTTTGATGTTTAATTGTGGGCTATCGCACATGTGAGTCGGCCCGCCATAGCGGGCTCCTGCTCACAGCAGGAACACAGAGACGGGGCGAGAGACATGGAGAGCGGAAAAGAGGAGGGGGAGGAGAGAGAGTAAACAATGCAGGAAACACACTTCAAATTTGATTTCAATTAATAAAGAGAATAGTGGCATATAGATGGAGATGAAGCGTGAAGAGGAATGGGAGTGAAGGCAGCAGGGAAAGAAGCAGTGAAAGAGGGAGGGACGGAGTGAGGACGGAGAGGAGGACAGCGCCGGGAGGCAGAGTATATTTGAGGCTGACAATAAGGAGGATTAGAGATGTGACACAGACTAGCCTACAGCGCCCTCCTCACGTTCACTGTATATGTGTGTGTGTTTCCATCTGCTGATGATCATGTGACATAATTCAAAGCTCCAGAACAACCACTAAATGCACCTTTCTACGCCATTATTTTGTTGTTCCTTAATTTTGACCATCATTCCAGTCACATATGAACAAACTGTACAATTCCCAAACTGGGTTACATGGGAGTGGCCACATGGGGGAAAAGGTGTGAAGTGAAAGTAAAGGTGAACAGCAGCCATTTAGAGTTGTCGAACACAGGTGTAATGAACCATAATAAACTGCTGTATATTGCATTGGACTAATTGCTGCAACTGAGCCTTTCCTAATGTTGTTAGTTCCACTTCCGCTTCTTGTATCACAATTAAAAAATGTTTTGTTGCTGTGAAGAAGGCTGAGGATTCTAAATCCTTCGGGCATCATAACGAAACAAGCGCTCTGATGCTAGAGAAGCTGTCAAGATTCAGTTAGTAACATAACATCCATTTAAAAAGCAGAATGGAAAGCACCACATGGACAGTTTTTAACAGGCCTAGCTCAGACAGATCATGTATGTGTCATTTGTGTCTACAAATTCTCAGCCAGGATGAAGTTACGATGATTTACAAGGATTTGAAGAATCAACTAATATTTTTTTCAATTTACATAACTTAAATATATTAAATATAATAAGTTTTATATTTTCAAGCTAATTCAACTTAAAATTTCTACTTTTTACTGTCAGAACATATTAACAGTTGTTCTGACTTAAAGTCTTTTAACTTAAAATAATGAGTTGAATGAATTAACTTCTGAAAGTTGACTTAACTCATTAGATTCTATTTTTAAAGAAACAAAGCTAGCATGATAGTAGGCTTCCCAGCATGCATTGTTTGTGAGTTAAACCTCTCTGCAGACTTTTCCGTTGTTGTATTTAGAAGATAACATATGTGTTAGAAACTTGATATGTGTCCTTAATGTGTGCTAAGATAAATCAGGGCTGTTTCTTTTCAGTGACATCAGTGGTAACCATGATGAAGGCTGAATCTAAATCAACTACACTTAGACTTTATACAACACATGTTTTAAAGCTACCCTTTCATTTTGTTGACACAATTTGTATATTACAGAAAAAACTCAAATTCCTTTTAAGTTTTTCCCATCTTGTTACCTGTTTATAAAAACCTGTACCATTGGTAATAGGTACAAGATTATGATGCTGTTATGATGAAATTCCAATTTCCCAACGTTTGCCAAAAGCACCTAAATGCACCAAGAAAACAGCTTCTAAAATTGCTGCTGCTGATGTTACATTGCAACTCTGACATGAAATGAAGACGACTTAACACTTCAGGGGGCTGAGGTGCAAAAGGAGCAGAGGGATAGACAGAGCATCTGGTGTGTTGGATTTGAGTTGCACTGCTCCTTTAATCTGCCCTTCCTGTGGCCTTGCTTCTACCTGTGTGGCAGTGATTGTGTCTTCACCTCCCCCCCACCGCCTCTCTGCAGAGAGGCAGATTGGAGACATGTTGGCCCTCAGCGTGACTTATGTAAGTCGTAGCAGGTCCCCGGACACACACACACACACAAACCTTACTCTAACCTAACCTTAGTCTAACTGTGTGTGTCTGTGTATACATGTTTATCTGTGGTTGTGTGGGCAAATTCCAGCTCAGTACCATTGCTGTGATGACATTTCATTTCAGACATTTGGAGATCTGTGTAATGGTGTAATTGCAGGTGAGGGACGAGTGCAGCGGGGGTCTCAGCCGATTGTGGCAGAAGGATTAGAAGACTGCCAGAGCTCTGATCTACACACAGTGTTGTACTAGACACAGTCTTCACTCCACTGATACACTAGCAACACACACACACACACACACACACACACACACACACACACACACACACACACACAGCAGTGGGCCCAGTTGGGTTTAGTTTGCTTGTGTGTGTCCAAGCATCCTGTGAATCCTGGACAAGGACACTATGGCATCACAGAGCCCATCTGTGGGACAGAGAGTGGGGACATCTGTCCATTTCACACACACACACACGTACACACTCTCTCTCTCTCTTACACACGCACAGAGAGAGAGCAAGCAAGCTTCATCAAAGAAACAGTGAGAAGACACCGAGAGATGCTACACAGGAGTGTTTCCCTGGTCTTTGAGTGCGTGTGTGTGCGTAAGACCCGGTGTGTATACCGCTTACTACACTGTCAGCACACAGCTGTCCTCATTCACAGCTTTCACACTCGTCAGCACCATTACACACGCACGCACACTCCATTTGCATGTGTGTGTGTATGTGTGTGTTGTAGTACAGCAGTTTTTTTATCAGGCAGGCATGCGATGTATATTGTACACACACAAACACACAAAACACACCTTTAAAGACCTTCAGTTTCTGTAACAAAGGTTTTCCAGCTGCAGGAGGTAAAGACATGAGGCAAAGTAAAAGGGACAGGTGCACGCAGGTGTTCTACAAACAACAGAAGGTTAGTTATGGCAGCTCGGCTGCTCGTTTGGCCTCCTCACTCATGGCTGTTAGGGTACTTTCCCACTCTTAACGCCTGACTGCTCAAATTTGCATCAAAAGTCATTCAGTCAAATTGGAACACAGACAAGATACACGCAGGACTTTCCTTTAATTAATTTCCTTTAATCACCTTTAAACACCTTCAGTTTCTATAATAAAGGTTTTCCAGCTGTAGGAGATACTACAGTTCCTGAATGCATCAAACGCAAGTTTTGCAACACCAGACTGTTGATTTTTGTGTCACGGTTTTCAGCGTTGTTTATACCCTTATTGTGAGTGATACTAGATACTGCTATAGCTTATGGGGGCACAGTGAGGGCATAATACATGAGCCCCAGGATTAGTGGTTCGACTCCCGGTTCTCATTGTCCATGGGCAAGTTTTAAATGAAGCTGCCTGTGCACATTTCATCATGTGGATTAATAAAACATCTATTATTGTTATTATTATTATTATTATTATTATTATTATTATGTCATTATGACCGGAAGGATTAGTGAGAATGAGAGTTGTGCTGTATGAAGCCAGAAACCTGTGAATTATATCTACCTTCCTCATTTCAAACAGCACAGATTCCATTCCCAAGTTTACATTTCATTTCCTGAGCGGTTTCACTGGCAGCTGCCTCCCTAAAAAAAAAAAACAAATCCCCAAAAAACACAAAACAGCATCACCATCACACCACCTTTGTCTCACTTACCACATCTGTCCATCCATCTATCCTGCGCATCTATCCATCCACCCATCCCCAAGGCTGTAAAATCTGCTTGTTTGCTGAAATGCTGAAACATCACATCTGAGTGTGTGTCAATTGCACACACACACATGCGGCAGGTCTCAGTCTCCCTGATGTTTCCCATTTTTAATAAAAGAAAGTCTGCTTTCGGAAAGGGATGGATGGTGGGAGGGTGTTTGATGAAGAAAAAAGGGAGAGAGGGAGGCTTTTGGGATGAGGAACGATGGATTGGCAGACAAAGAGAAAGATGCAGAGGAGGAAGAGAAAGAGGGGGAAAATCAAAGGAGAGACAAAGACACGAGGAGTGAAAGAGAGACAGGCACAGAGAGACAAGCAGAGGGAAGGAATCATACACAGGATTAGTGACAGATGAATAGTTGAGTCCCATGTTCCTGTTCTCCTCCACTTCCCTGACACTCACTCCCTCCTTCCCTCCATCTTCCTCTCTCACCCCCTGCTTTTGCTCTCTCGACAAGTTGCATGTCAAGAGAGCTACAAGTGAATCCAGGCCTCCCAGGAAACAGGATCTCACATCCTGTAATCTCGGTTCAGCAGATTTGCTCCAACAGGGATTGTGATCCAGCTCTTTGTTGATTGAACTGCAAACATTGATGCAGTCAGGTCTAAAACCCAACACATCAAACAGATGATTTGCTTCCTTGTAAACATAAGGACCTTCCTTCAGGTGATGTATTTCTTTATATTAGCTTTAGAGACTTATGACGTATTCTTTACTCAAATTCACTTCATTCTGCAGGTTCGAACAAAACTCTACTGCACAATGCTCAGTTCACAGGGCTGGTTTTGTCAAAAGCTGTGTAGGAATTAATGGGATTGCTGACTTTTGTTCATGCTCACTGTTATAGTGTCTCAAAACAATCCCTAACAAGAGTTTATTCAGTAGCATGAAAGTTTTGAATTTCAGCTTTTATTTGATGCTATGTATACGTCCATATGTTAAACAACATAGAACATGGCACAGATTTTATCAGATGACCAAAATTCAAACTGATCAAAAGTATCTGTAAAAGAAAGAAAGCACTGGTGTACTGAGCAACATACACAAAATAGGTCGGCCAAGGAAAACAACGCTAAATGAATGACGTGCCAACATCTGAAGAAGCTGAAGTAACGTTTTGTTTTTGTTGTTTGCTCACAACGCTGCAATACAACATATACTGATATGGTTTCTGTATTTATGTGGTTGTGATCACAGCAATCCCTTGCATTGTTATTGATCAACTGTGGTCATGAGTAAAAGTAACCTGATGATAATGAACTGCAGTTCAACTCATTCATCCACCTTACCCACTTCCTTATGACAACTTTGTTGCTCTGTAACATTGCCCACTAAAGGTGTCACTTAACTATTATGGAGTAACCGATCAGTTTTCAGTGTTTGGCAAAATAAAAGCACTCCATTATCATCTGTGATCTTATTACCTGAAGTTTTATACATTTTAAAAGCTGGAAGCATGACCACCCAAGGGTGTGGAAGAAGTAAGGCCTTGATGTTTGCAGTCAAAGAGGTGAAGATGAATGATGAATGCCGTTAAATCAAGGCTCTATGATTACTTATCCATTCATTTACTTTTATGGCTTCATTTAATTTGTCAAACCAAAAACTTTCAAGGACTTTGACTCTGCACCTCTGTACAAAACTCATCCCAGAACCACAATATGTGGCCACAGTCAATGCAATGCTGCACTTTTCATCCTTATTTCATTGCAAAGAAAGCAGAAATTCTAGTAATGCTCACAATGCTGACACAGAATACTTTAGTCAAAGGCGTCTAGATGAATTGATCTACACAGCGACAAAGCCAACATGCTGAAAAATGTCTGTTTGACTCATAAATCTTTGCCTTCATTGAAGATTTCCTGCTTTCAGCCCATCTCATGCACCTAGTAAGTGGATGAGAGCCATTTCCATTTCACAGTGCAATACAAAAGGCATAAATAAAACGGCACGAATCAGTGTAAACAGTACCGGCGACATGACAAATGCCACATGGAAACACTCTCAACATGTGACTCGCTGCCGTCCCTCGCTGCTGACGAGACTTACTGTCAGGAAACAAGACAGCAATAAACAGGGGCCGTAGAAAAACGCTTTGCGATGCTCCCCTGAGCGAGCAGTTCTAGACAATCCCCACCAACCCCAACACCAACTCCCCCCACACTGCACACACCACTCAACAAC
This sequence comes from Sandelia bainsii, assembly GCA_032362345.1. Classification (NCBI taxonomy): domain Eukaryota; kingdom Metazoa; phylum Chordata; class Actinopteri; order Anabantiformes; family Anabantidae; genus Sandelia; species Sandelia bainsii. The sequence goes on from JAUMHL010000016.1 coordinate 1,619,121, forward strand.
ACCCCCAATCTGCTGGGCTCGGCAGCGGGAGGGAACTGGGATGTGACAAATCAGTCGGGACCCTGGCAGTCAACTTCATGCCCGGCGATAATGAGCTCCCGTCGGAGACGACTCTCACAGGGATGGAACGGCGACGTGGAAAAACATTAACAACGAGCTAATCGGCCAAAGTGGAGTGTGTAAAGAAATTTTAAAAGAACAAAAAAAACAAAAAGAAAAAGAAATGAAAGTCATCTTCTCAGGGAGGAGTGTGAAAACATGAGGAGGGAAAGGGTAGAAGGAGGAGGAGGAAGTGATCTGAAGACAGGCAGATGGGCGGAAAAACATAACCAGGAAGAGAGGATAAGCGCAAGAGTCTCTGTGGAGGCTCGGAGCGTGTGCTGGATGTGCACGAGATGAGGACGGGCTGGATCAGAGCACATGGTTTCAGCGCTGCGTAAGCCTCCCTTGGTATGGCAGGTGGAGGCTACAGCATGTGTCTGAGAGTCTGTGTGTTTGCAGAGCAGGTGGGTGACTTGCTGTGTCATTTGGAGATGCCTGGAGTTGTAAAGGCCACAAAGGAGGTCTGAATCAAGCCTGTGAGTAGGGACTGGGGGTGGTACAGTAAAGTATGTGGGTGGGGGAAGTGCTTGAAGTACAATACTGGCACTGCATACTTACTACATACTGTATTGGTTAGTGCAGCTTCCTCCTGAAGCTTGTAGGCACAAGACAGGGTTTTCCTCATCTCATTGCACACCCTATAGGGTACGTAGTGTACTGTGTAAATGGTGATGATCACCTCGACCTCTTCAGCAGACATTTTCCTTTGGGTTTTGCTACAACCCTGTGACAGATATGTCACATTCACAGTACATTCAAGTGACAAGAGGCTGTAGTAATAATGGCTACGATGGGAAAATGTGGGCAGGTCAGGGTGGATGGACGGGTGAACAAAACTGGACTTTAACACAGGAGACCACTCTTCATTCAAATCAACAGTTGTGTATGTTCATTTTCTACAGTGGTCATTGAACTTGGAGTACTTGTCTTTATTCTTGAGGATGTAGGACTTCTCCAGTATGCTATAACATCCTGCAGGAAATGCTGGACAAACTCCAAATTGCACGTTTTATTTTCTACAAAGCATGGATGCTCTGTATCTTCCATTCCATAATGAGAAAACTAATCAATCACACACTCATTGGGATTTTACTTTCTTAAAAGACGAGTAGCAGATTTTACAGTAACGCTTTTAATTCAAGTTTGGGAACCACTGGACAAACCAAGCCCAACAAGCAACCCCAAGGACTCTCAAGAATGTCACTGTTATTGTAATAAAGACATTCTCAATCAGCCTTCAGTCTGTGGCTTGTAGGCAATACAGAGGTAAATATTTTAGGTTCTACTTGAACTATTTCAAAGGTTGCTTGAAAGGGTCAGCTGAATGAATGAACACTCAACTAAGTAAATTAAGTTTTAAAGAAATAGAACCAGTAGACCCAGTTCCCAACATGTACTGTTTGAGACTTAAAACTCTTCAGAGATTTTCCTTTTTTGTAGTTTGAAGAAAACATTCATGATGGAATCTTTGTGTGTTATATGTGTTCACACATATTATAGTTTTCATTATAGTAATAAAAATAAGAATTAATAATGAAAATGTTAACCATAATAAAAGTTAGTGTTTCAGTGCCCTTTAACAAAATCAGCGGGAGCAGTTTCAGTTATCCTTGTATTAATTTTGGTACAATCGCTTCAAGAGCTGCAACTTTATGTTTGTCATGTTGAATGAAGAACTGAGGCTTTAAACTGAGAAAATATGCTGATTTTGAGTAAAGAGTGCCCAGCAAAGGTTCATTGGGTTTCCATGTAATTTTCTCATAAAATCAACTAATGTACCAAGAATGTAGTGTACTTTACAAAGTTATCTAAATTTAAATATTACAGTAGTCTTATTCAGAGGAATTCATTCAAATAACTAAACATCCATGAGTAAACTTACTGATATTTTTAAGAAATCTTACTTAGAATTTATAATGTAGTTTACTCTAAAACACAGTTAAATGAACTTTCAGTGGATTAGAAACTTAGCTCAATTTGGATGCTTGGTAAAAGTGAGGCATTCGGTTTCCCGACTGTTTTCAAGTAAAATCAGTTTACAGTATAAAAGCAGGGTCCAGCCTGACAGAGTTTGATGTTTTAAACATCAGTATTCATGATAAAAACCATCAGATACTGTGCAGTTATATATTTTTTTCTCAATGTCAGTATTTCTTGAATTGGCACCTGATCCAATCCTGTCTCCTAAAATCAGTTTTCTATACAATCAAACTACAGTAGCAAATACATTTTAAGGGGAACTTAATTTGAACTGTTTTCCTAAGTGTAATTAATATACAGTATGTTCACAATTAACATAAGTGACAAGTTGCAAATAAGTTGGTACTGAACATATCAGTTAAATGAACACAGTGTTTTTGTTGTTCAATGTACAATCTATAATATCCCATTTTCTTTTCTGCAAAAATCTGCAATCTTTGGAATGCCTTGGTAGTTGAATGGTTACAGCGCATGCCACATCGCCGGGGACTCTGGACTCAAACCTGCAGTTCATAAGTCCTGCACATTTACACCCTCCATCTACCCCAACCACATCCTTGCAACTTGCTTTCTGTTAATAAATGTTGTGCTTTATACATTTAAAAAATATGTAGCATGACAACATAATTATTCTATGATTACATTCGCTACAAAAACGTAATAGCGGTTGCAGTTTAGTTGCAGAGAAACGTCATTTTCAGGAGACTGGGTTGCCTGATCATCAAAGATAAGACAAAGATAATTCACATGTGTTCTAACAAAGTGATAACAATTCCTCAGAAAATAATAAATTGTATTATTATGGCTTGTGCATGATTTAGTTTGCTGCTGGTTTCAAATACTGGCAGCGTTTTTTATTCCAATCAAGCAGTGGTTGGAGGTTTGTGTGGGAGCAGGGAGAGGAGCTCAATTTCCCTGCAAAAACCTGTCAGAGAGTATTTTGTGTGATGCATGGCGACCAGTTGATTGTTATCTAAAGCACCACTGCAGCCACCGATCAACTATCTCTACAGTGATACAGACAATTTGTGCTCTGCTGCGTCTGGCGGAAAACAACCTTTTCTTGTTTTCTCACATTTTTTCCTTTCCCCTCAGCTTGTCCCTTAGGTTGGCCACACATTTTAGTACAAACAGACCCAGCGCCTTGGTTTTCCAAGCAGCTGGACAACTTTCTGCCTTCAAACAAACCTACAAAATGTCACAGGAAGGAAGGAGAAGAAATCCTTCTCCTTCCCGTCTTATCATGTCTGGTCTGCCACATGTGACATTTTACACAACTGCTAGGACCACCATTCCCTACTGTTAGCTCAGGGATAATGAAGAGCCGTTTAACTTGCATTTAGAAGTGCTGGGGGAAGCATATTTGTCCCTACCTGTTCTAAATAATGACCAATTACCAGGGAGTGTGAGGTGGGCTTCAGCATGGTGGATGAGACGTCTCAGACAGCGAAAAAGCTGTCATGGGTGGGCGGCTGAGGGTTGTACAGGGGGATTTAGGCCTCTAATTGGAGGCAGATTTCACACTGATTTTTCTGATGATGCTGCAGCATGAAGGGTTAGAGAAGGAGAAAAAGAGGGGGACGGAAAGAGAAACAGGGAAGGGGAGGGGAATATGAGGGTGTGGGCAAGAAAAGAGCCGATACAGACAAACAGACAGACAGTAGGAGATGGTTGAAAATGGAATGAGAGATGATAAAGAGAGTGAGAGAGGGTGGATGACGTGAAGAAGGAAGGGAGAAGAGAAAGAGAGACGAAAAAGAGAACAGGTCCCGCTGCTGTTTGTCTTGCAGGGATAATATTCCACCAAAGTCTAATTCTGTCTATAAAAGCTGTTGGACTTCTTTTTTTTTTTCTTTCCTCCCGCAATGTGCCCCCCCCCCCCTTCCTTTCAGAGTGATAGTTGCCTTGGCAACCATGGCAAATCTTCCTTTTCTCAAACAGATGTCCCATTTAGTTGGAAATTAGAATGTGTAAAAAAACCCACGAGACGCAAATTATTTCAAAGTTCTCCGGTGGAGAGAAGGAAACGAGGGGCGGGGGAGAAGAGAAGAAAGGAACAGAAAGAAAATAGAAAAAAGGGAGGGAGTACCCCCTCACACACACACATACACATGTCTTCCCCCTCCCCTCTTATCTACTTGTCTCCTCTGGTCCTTGTGCTTCAGTGTGTGAATCGCAGAGATTATCCGGATCATCCAGAGCTGTTCCTCTTCCTGGGATGTAGAGGTGGTGTTGCGGGTGGTTTGGTGGGCAGCAGGGCGGAAGGAGGAGTGGCAGGGTGGCTCCCTCTCCTGAATCCAGCAGGGGCTTGGGAGTTGTGGTTGGGGGGGGTTAAGTGGCAGGAACCATAAGTCCAATGCCAGTGTGGCAGAAGGGACATGCTGCGGTGAGAAGCAACGAGTTGCCCTTGAGGGAAGTATGGAGCGTGTCCCATGGTCTCCGCACGCTGCAAAAGATAACTTGCAACAACCTCATTTAAGTCGAGTTGGACCTTGAAGTAATAACTGTGTTTGATTGTCTTTAATGCAAATAATCTTGTTTAGCAAAACATAATGAAAGTATAACAAGTTGTTGCATGTTGTGCTAAGTCACAATTAAAGTATGAATAATGATTTCTGAACAACATTTCAAATTCAGTCATTTGGTTGAGTTAATTGTTCTTGTTTAAAATGCAAATCAGTTCTTAGATTATTTGATAAGATTTAAAGTAGTAATCCACCCAGAAACCCTTTAAGTACTTCAAGTAAAAAAAGCAGTGGCCGGGACGAGTGCTTGAATGGCAAAATGCAAACATTGTGATGTTCTTCTTCTATTTCCAGTCTTCTTGATGTTCAGCAATCAGCTGCGAGAAACATGCAAAACAGTGCACACGCATAGACCACCTGCACCACAGACAGTGGTCGCAGTGGACCAGAATATGCAATGTTGCTTCAACGCATTTGATCCAAAGAGACTTCTAGTTTAGGTAGAATGTATAGATAGTATTTTTTAGGAAGAACACATTCTGTGTGAGTTTTGTTTAAAGGTGATTTTGAAGTGTCCCAGGAGGCAAGAAAGCAGAGCCCAGTTCTGCACTGTCAGCACTGAAGATGAATATAAAAAGGCCCTATCCAACAAAACAATACTCCTGTCTGATTACAGTGATTTGTTTGCGGAGCTCCACTCTTGTTTGTGTTGTTGCTCTTTCACCTTGTTATGGATGCTGTGGACCAGCAGCACATAGTTAGGCTGCTATAAAAGAAGAAAGCAGGTTAACCAAAAGTTTGGTTCTGAATCATACGTTTACTGGAAGCTTACAGTTTCAGTGTGTAAACGTTGTACAGCATGTGTGATAAGTACCGCTGAGGTCTAGTTGTTTTTGGTTGTTATAAATATGTTGGTTAGTTTATTATTAGTATGTGTTGGAAGGCAGCGGAGAAGGAAGTGTTTTGTTCAGGATTCCCAGTCACCAACAAGGAACTGCATTGGGCCCTTGCACTAGTTCCAGTGATGTAATTGGGACACGTGCTGGGTATTTCAGCACCCACTGCAGTAAGCATCAATTGGTCCTTGACTGAGCTGAAGATTCCATCAACTTTTTTAATCATAAAATAAAACCTGAACCGTCCACATTGAAAGAGTAGAGACTGCTAGAGCAGCTACTGTCAGAACCTGCCTTACCAGTGTATGTTGCCTTACATCAAATTCTACTGGTAAGATAAATATGTTATCCCCCAGTGCAAGGAACAGAATGCTCCCACTAGACCCAAACACAAGGACTATTCTCACCACCTTACAGTAAATATTCAGTCAGTTCTGACACGCAGACATAACAGCTGTACACTGTTTAATCCGATTCCATAATTTCCAGGAGCTATTTGATCCAAATCAAATTAAACTTTATTATAGGAACGAAAAGTTTAAATGTGATAATGCGACTTATACTACAGGAATACTCAGTCCATGTGTGGTTGTTCATCTTGCATCTTCCCTCACAAACAATCTTTGGTTGAGTACAGACACTGGCTGCAACACTTTCACAAACAAGTTACTCTCAGAATAAACCACATTGTCATCTACATACAGCAGAAAAATCAACAGCTGAATGCAATGTGTTTAGGCCAGTAGACATTCTGGCATAATAACATTTATAAAAATAACACAAACTCATACAAATGAGTAAATTACAAAACTCCCTAACACAATAATGCCTGGAATTATGAGTTATGAGTGCAAGTGTATGCAAATGTGTGATTTTAAGAATTTTCTTTAAAAGACACGAGTGAGGAAATGTTCCTTAATTTTATGCATCAACGCGTTTATCTTGCTTGAAAGGCTCATTGTAATGCAAGTGGATCAATCTGAGCTAATCTGCCTTGTTTCACAGTGAACACATTTGTTTGTGTAAAATTGCTGCAATAAATGGAGCTGCGTTAAGAGGGAGAGGAATTGTCTCATTTGCTGGTTTTCAAAAGAGAAAGACAAAATCACAGCACCAGTGCAGACATTTTTTGCAGTGTCCATTGCATCCTGACTCCCCCGACTCCCAGTGATCAAACACTGAACATAACTGCTCCCTGTTGAACTGGCGACACGAAAAGAAGAAGAGGTAGGGAGTGTGTAGAGGGAAGAACACAGAGGCTGAGGCGAGGAGGAACATAAGGACAGAATCACTTTAATTCAGTTTTTTTCCTTGACAATGCCACATGCCTTGGGGAGGGAAGGCATGTGTGAAATGGTGGAAAATGCCCTGTAGCATGCCATAACCCATGAGTGCACACACACATCCACACACTGTCACAGACACACACACATACACAGCGTTGCACGTTGAAGTCCTTCCCCTAGAGGCCATTTAACAGGTAATTTAAAGAGAAATCCCTCCAGGGAAACGACTCTGCTCTTCCTCCCTCCATAACTGTTTATTCAGCTACAGGGCTGCAGACTGGCAGCACTTAGGAGAGAGGAAAAGATTAAATTGGAGAGGAGTAGCAGGAAAAAAGAAAGGAGGGAGGGGGGTAAAGATGCAGATAAGGGAGGGTGGGAAAGTGACAAGTGTTAAAGTAGGCCATTTTTTTTTCTTCTTCCCTCTACCAACCCCCTAAGTACCCATTTATTAATGTTCAGTGTTTGTAGGCTACTTTATTTGGGTCCTATGGGAATGGGAGTGCTACAGGGATGGAGGTGGGAGATGGAGGAATGAAGGGATGGTGGGATAGAGAAGGGGAGGGGAGGGAGGAGAGGACAGGGCCCAGAAGGGGTTTGAGAGTCTCACAGTGAATTGGATGTTAATTTAGTGTGGGCTCTGGTGAGAAGGCCCAGAAAAGCATGAACTCCCAACTGTACATCTTTGAATGAGAACGCTGGTGGTGCTGCATGTTCTAGTCGTTTGACTACAAACTCTACATACATTACATTACTGCTGACGGTATGCCAATGCGTTCACTTCCTTCCAGGCAGCTGCTGGTTGGAAAAACATTAAACTTATGTGATATATGCTTCACACTGAACATTTTGTCAGCTGTTATGTCTTCAAAACTGCCTTCAGAAAACTCATTTTTTGATATGCTAACTCTTTAGAGGAGTACGCATTGCATTCAGTAGCACAAGCCACAGCCTCTGAAAAGAATCAACACCTCCTACTGCTTAAACATAAACTTAACATCACTTTCACAGAGGAGGACTTACTGCAGGATTGTTGGATTAGACTATGACTACATGGGATGCGTTCAGGCTATAGCCCATGTATTCCTGCCTTTTCCTTGTTAGGCTGGGGATATACTATACTAACAATGCAGTAGATTTGGTGCATTGGTTGTGCACGTTGTCAAAATTGAACATACATATCCTTGCCTGATCTTTTGTCTGCCCAGTTGTTCTTTATGTTTGTCTGTCTGGACTCTGAGCCTGTGTATGTGTCTGCACTTGGGTCCACTTCCACGTTGCTCCCCAGTACAAATAAGACAAAATTATTACTAAATCTTAGTGACATTTATAACCTCAATACACTACTAGAAGGTAGTGATTCAGTGTTATCCATTCACATTCAACATTTTGCAGTACAGTACATGTACTTAACACAGCTACTCTACTTTCAACCACATCTCACTGGCTTCCTCCGCAGATAGAGATCACCCAGTTGTTATCACAACCTTAATTAACGGCTTAAACTACTGGTAAAAGCTTTTACTTTACAGATAGAATAAAATAATGGTCAAGTAACTTCCAGCTATTGACTCTGGCAGGAGTGGTACCAAAGGTGGCCAATGAGATTTTGGGGGTGGCCTGTGCCACACCTGGCCACCTCTCTCGCCCCATCCCTGAGTACATGTCCCTGGAAATAAATTCCTTGTTGTGTGGTAGTACATTAGCAATGTCATAAAATACTGCTCAGTCAACAAGCTACAGACTGATGAGAGGCAAGAGAAAGCCTGTTTCTGTTTTTGTATCCTCTGTTTTGAACAAGACCTAAGAGCCTTGACAGCACTTCTGGACAATTCCCATTGATCTGAATGGAAAGGTTTGCTGCCGAACTGCAACTTCTTCAATGCAAGAAAGTGCAAAAAGTTTGCTTATTGCACATCTTCCTGGTTTTCTTTCTGTTTTTAGCAGGTGTTTCTCACATCTCAGAAGTCAGACTGTCCTTGATTGTACTGTTATTCAAAATGGTCCCAGTTTGCAACCTGATCACTGCCTGATTTCCATAGCATCTTGAAATGAAGTGAAACCATTAGCTGTCTGGAAGGAAAGAAATCAGTCTAAAAACTGATAGAATGCTTTGGGAAATAGTTGGCAGTAATGTAAACCAAACACAATTTGTAGTTAATGAGCTAAAACATGCACCAGCAGAGTCTTTTAAGAAGTTGGATTAGTCACTCATTCATTCTTTCTCTCTGTCATTCAACCTTCTCTTTCTGTGAAGTCCCTGCTCATCAGAAGGAGAACAAAGCAAAGCGCAGAAGCTCAGAGACGAGAAAGGAGGTCAAATTACCTTCATGCCATCTCCACAATCATTAGACTCATTATCACTGAGGGAAAAGCTCTGTGCACTGCCGCCGCATTTTACCTCTCCTTCTCTACCCCTCTGTTCTCCCTCCTTTACTTTCAGTGGGGCTGTGAAAACAAGCAAGTTAATTAAAGTCGGCAAGAGTCCCTTCCATTTCCTGCTCATCAGCGAGGACAAGCCATCAAACAGTGCACAGGTAGTCCATTTCTGTCAAGAGAGGGAGGTGGAAGACGAGACAGAGGGGGACAGGGAGGAGGAGGACGAAGAAGGAGAAAACGGTCTCTCTTCATGTCTTTAGTTTTTGATGAGCTTTCTTAATTGGGCCACTATAGAAGGAGAAGTGAATCCTCAATAATTAAAAAATCTAATTAAGGAGTCTTTTGCATCTCTGTCCTTAATTATTCCACACGGAGCAGTGGGGAGCGATACATTTCTGCCGTTTTCATTTAAAGAAGAAAAAAGGGTCTCTCGCTTTCTCTCCCCTGCCGCTCTGCACAAATCCCCCATCAACAAACACACTACTTTGTCTTATCCCTGTGTCTGTGTCTGTATCTGCGAATGAGTCGCCCCCCTGCCTATCTTACATTCCTCAGAGACCATCACTATAAACATTTAAAGAGATTTAACCCATTAGTACCAATGCACAGTCACATTTTTCTTCCATTGTCCTCATCTTGCCCCTGTATGTCCTCTCTTGCTGTCTGTCTCTTCCTGAGCCAGAGGACTCAACCTTCAGTGCTTGAAGACAAAATGATAGTTGGAGACAACAACTCCATACTGATGACCAGTTAGTTAGACTTATATCTTGACCCTATAAACCACCCCCTTAGGATTTGGAATCAAGTGTGTAACCCCATTAGTTTGAAAGTTATTAGGGTTGCCCCCTAAAATTCAATTATATGAAGCATCTGTCAGAGACCCTCAAGCTAAATAGTCTCACATCAAGGCTCTACATGTCTGCTGTCGCCTGAAAAATAGGTTAAATGTTTAAAGGACCAGTGTGGTCATACTCCATTTGTTTTCTGCCAAAAACACCCAAAGTAGCTATAATGCTTCACACTAACAAGTAGCATGTGTGCTTCAAAGCCTGAGATGTCGTCTTCCACACAGCTCCATTGTTGACCAGAAACTATTAAAACACATTAGTAGGCCACATTGTTACCGTGGGCAACACGGTCCTTCATCACCATGAACACAATGTGTAGTTTATTTTGACTCAGTCCTCCATGCACCACCCTGGTGTCACAAATTCTCAACAAAAGTCAAATGTGGATTAAGCCATTGCTCAAAATAGTCCCCAACAAGTACACTATTTTCTCTTGTTTATTTGATAATGATTGAAATCTGAGTGATCACAATATGAAGTGAAAAAGTGAAAAAATCAGCTTTATAAACAACAAACAAAACTAAAGCACTATGTTTGCGCAGTTGCAGTCCAATGATTTTGACTGTTTAGGGTTAAAATAAGTGTTACACTAGGTGCCATTTCAGTGCCACTGTAAGAGATGATAGCTGCCATTTTGGTGCATGGTACCAAAATTTTACTAACTCTTACTTAATTTTACTAACTCTTACAATGCACCATGGGGGGGCTGTGTGAAACGGCATTTCAATTTGCTGTATATTGTGCATATTGTTGTATTGACAATAAACCTCTCTTCAATCTTGAATGACCCACATGAGCGTAAAATAAATGTTCTTGTGGGTGGTATGACAGATTAGGGACAAATATGTGTATGGGTATTAAAGTTGCTGTTATATTCTTAAAGTTGTTTTCTTAAATTTCTTGACACGTAGAAAACTTGACCATTCCAAGACACTGTAAAGTTTCAGCTAAGAGCTTTTTTGTATAGGTAAATAGGACAGTTATTGTATTTTTATGTTTAGGGGAGCTACCAGGGGCCTGACAACACATCAATGCTTGGCGGATTTCTGTCAGGTTAATGTGGCCATGCATGTTGGTGTACCTTTAACTGTCCTTAGAACAAAAAATATATTAAGTGCTCAACAAGGCAGGACTATGTTCAGGAAAATGTAGAATGATTTTAAGGCCATACAGTATATTCAAAGAAGTCTGAATCGTTGTGATGAGGGCTTTTGTTAGATAAGATGATGTTTTCACGCCCTTTACTATCAGACGTGAGTTTCTGAATTGGCTGCTGATGAAAAAATTGCACAGAGCAAGGAGCGCATACTCATGACTGTGTTTGTGCTCGTAGAGGAGCAGAGCCATGAATGTGCAAAGCTGCGTGTCCCGGCCGTGAAGCTCATTATTAATAATGACTCAGATGTCATCTGCTGAGACTGCCAGATTGGTTTCTGCTGCAGAGAATCTCAGTTGCTAAATTATGAGTAGAGAGTAGTTCTGAGATGCTGAGCATCCAAGATCTGTGATGCCAGCTGGTGAAACTATTATGTACTCTCCATGTGAACATTTAACTTCAAAAGTAGATTCTTAAGGCAACATGCAGTCCACTAATGGAAAGATGTAGCTCAATTTCAATTAAAAAAGGTTAGACAAATCATTTATTGTAATTCTATGCTGATGATTCATAAATGTGGGAAAAGCACTCACCTATCTGTACAAAGATCTTTATCAGACTTTTCATATACAGTTATCCCTGAATATAGTGAATAGTGTTACAAGTGACCAAATCTGCAGTGAGATGATTTGTTTTTACCCTTATTTTCTAAAAATTACTTGAACAATGGGTAATATGTATGGGAACAACTGGACATCTTTCACCCCACTGGCATCATTATTGGTGTTAGGAAAATAAGTCTTAAAGGCTTGTTGAGAGAGCGGTTTAGGAAACTGACATCTCATAAAAATGGTAGCCTACATATAGCTACAGACCATTTTTCACTTATTGCTTGCATTCATAACTCCTGTTGTTTACTGTTATTTCTGGAAAACAGTCGGACTTGGACTGCATTTATTTAGCAAATTAATCAAAGCCTTGAAACACCTATAGTATCTTCCCTGCATACACTTCATTACTGTAATAGTTTTTACGTGTATACAGTGATTTTTGCATCAGGCTTTCTAGTATATTGTAGTTAAAAATAGCATGTATAGGTTAGAGTAAAAAAAACTATGTTGACAAAAATGTTCCCCTGCTAAAATGGCACTCATGATAAATTCAAGATAATGTACATATTACAACATGAGTTGCAGCATATAACACACCATGCTATATTTACTACTAGGTAATAAATTTACTGTGTTGATAACAGTGAAAGCAGCAGGTTAACAGGGCAAAAGTGAACAAATGAGCAGGCTTGTGACAAAAAATTTTTATACTAGAGAATGCTAGGGATGCTAATAATCAATCATTAATCATTTAATTACTGCTAATAGTTATATTTGATAATGATATATATTAACCAGTAATGCAGAAGATGAGCACGCGCAGTGTAACAGCATTGTTTGTTGTGTTTAAAACTGAATAGCGACATACTAGTGGGAACTCACATAGGTCACATCAGTGGTTAAATTTACACAAGAGTGTATTTAATTAATTGTTAATGACTAACCAATTATTGATTGTTGAAGCTGAGGAAAATCAATTAAAAAAACTATTAGAAATTTGCATTTTTACAATCAACCAATTAGATCAGATCAATTTGAGCTCTGAATGCTAACTAACTCTGACATGACAACATGCTTTCAGTGTTGAACACTGAGAATAATGTTAAGTTAACTTCTCCTAGCAGAACTGTGTGATGTCCTTAGTGTCCAACAGCACACTCAAAAATCAAGCTGATTAAAAATGTATACTGACATTTCTGACTTTTTGAGGCCAATGAACACGGTACATGCTCAAACCCTGCTGAGAATCACACTTCATACATGTATGGTCAGGGCTACCATGGCCTCAGTTCTGTATCTGTTCTGTTAATGAAAGATTTTAAATGCAAAACAGTACAGAAAGAGAAGGAAAGAATGTGAGCACAGTTAATGTGGCAATGTAATTAAAAACCCATGTGAGCAGATATGGTTTAGGGAGAATGTTTGGATGGTGTTGTTTGGGATTTGGATGAGGATATATGGCGTTCATGTTACAAAGTAATGCACCAGGAATGCACACTTGCACATTAACGAGTGACCAACACAGAACCTTGCTGGACGACTTTACATTGCAGAAAAACTTAATGGATGCAACTTTGTCTCAGCACAGCATTGCATCATTTTGGTGGAGCCCCCCGTGGTGCTGGTTCCCCCATTCGACTGAATAATAAGGGCTGTGTTATTTTTCACACGCAGTTAAAGTCTGTGCGAACGCAGCACCAGACTACCTCTGCAGAGGAGAGACGGAGAGAGAACGGAGAGGAAGACGTAGGAGTGAGGGATAGCAGTGGGAACGAGTAAACGGGCCGTGATGGATGGAGGGATGGTGAAAGAAGTAAGTGATGAATACAGTGGCAGACAATAAAATGGAGAAAGAGAGGAGGCGAAACAGAAACGAAGAAAGAGCCAATTAAACAGAGACAGATTGTTTTCTTAGCTTCGATTTCTACTGTATTTTAATTACACATAATGTTTCTTTAACATTATTTATTTTAAGAATGTAATTTATTGTTACCTTTATTATATCTTTTCATTAGATGTCATTTGTACTTCACAGCACGTATGGTTGTTTTTCTATAATATTAAATCAGACCAGTGCCAGAAATGGGAAAAGGGAACAAAGCCCAAGTCACTGAACACTGAATTTCATAGAATAGTAATCCCCATATGATGCGTCAGATCATTCAGAGAAAAGAACACAATGTTCCATCTTTAATAAATTTTTAAAGTTTTTTTTATCTTTCCACCATCATTTTCCATCATACCAACAGCCCACACATGCATGTCTTCTTCACGCAGTATTATATGATATTTACGGTTGAGTGCCATGTTGCATTTTGGGTCTCAGATCACTTACAGAACCTTATCTGTAGATAATAATTCTGTAACCTTACCATTTATTAGCTTATTTAGCTTTGGTTTATTGTTATCCTGCAGCAACTTTCATCTTCTCTTGACTACATAGCAGATTACTTCATATCAGTTTCAGCTATTCATGTTAACTCTAAGTTCCAAAGCTAAAATAAAATGTTGGCTGTTGTATGGTTCATTTGCTCTCAGCTAGCAGCTGTATGCCACAAATGTGGTGGTAAGTATAGGCCAAATCATACTTTCCACGTCTGCCATGTCCACTAGGGTATCCATGACATACATTTTGCCTGGTTGGACCCATGTGAAACCCAAAAATGTGCATCTGCACTGACTGTCTGCAGTGCCAGTCAGCCAATTTCACATGCAATACTGATACTTTGATCAACATCAAACTATTCAAGGTATTTTTTAATGGAAGAGAACTGAGTGTCTATAGTGCCAGACAATCCAGCAGAAGGATTCATCTTGACTCTAGTCCATTACAAAGGTCGCATTCTCCCAGTTTTTCTTTCATTCATATCATATAATTAACTTAAGCTGAATAAAGTAAAGATTTTTTAATACATTTTTTTGGATCAAGTAGCTCCTGACAAGGTGTGTTAGTTTATTAGATACATTTTAATCAAACTTTACTGTAGCATGGCCAAATATAAGTTTTGGATCAATATCGGTACCCAAACGTAAAGATATCAAATCTGTATCGAACAAAAAAAAAAGAAAAAATGATTGCATCAACTTTACATTCTACTGGCCATAAACCAGCATCAGCCTGGTGTCATGATGGCGGCATGATAAGGTGCTTGTAACTGGGATAATAGTACTACTTCTGCTGTAGGACGGAGCATGTGGAGGAGTTGCTAGATACTAAAGCATGGTTCAAATTACAGGGTAGCTAAGGGGCTCCCCTGAAAAAGACACAAACTCCCTGGAAAAGCTCCCCTGAGATGTTCAGAGGGAGCTCTAAAAACTGTCCACTTTTGTATTTTCTATTCCATAAAAGAGGGTTTCTGAAATAAACAATAATAGCATGAATATATCAATGTTGTGTGTTTTGTTTGTTCCAGTTTCTGAACATGTGTCTCCACTATCGAACATGTGTAGCGTTGCAGCACTCGAATTACTAGATTTACGTAGCCACATGAATGCCTCATCAGTAAGTGCACATAGTATTTGAATGGACTTTAAGAGAACAAAGTGTTTTTAGTCAGTAGTGTGGTGCTGTTTTCGGATGGTCACTAAACAAAGACAAATGTGAGTGATGACAATAGTACTCGACTACAGCTAGTCCGGTCTGGGTGGGGGTGAAAGCTCCATGGAGGGAGATGCCTCAGCACTAGACACCACTGTCGCAACCACCAGCAACAGACCTCATGATGCAACACTGCCTTTCAACTGGACAAGGAAGCAATGGAGTGGGTGGAAAAACAGGCGAATATGTTTTATACTGGCTGTTCATCTGTTGAAGAAGATATCTCCACAGTATTAACTGCCTGCAGTAATAATAGTAGAATGTTTTTCACAGTGACCCTTGTTATTGACCACGCTGCTGCTCACTTAAATGTATGCACGTGCGTGAGATTTGGGAAGTCAAAGTGCACGCTGGTAAACAGGGCTCCCCCGAAAGCCACTGTGTAATTTGAAACCTGTGTGTATGTGTCATCTGGTGACATGCGGAGTCCATCAATGACTGAACAGGTGTTAGGTGGGGGTAGAAAAGGATGGAAAAAAAAGAGAAGGCTGAACTTCAGGTGAATGTTGACATAGGAGTAAACTGAACAAGCATGGGGAAGAAGCAGAAGATAAAGAGGGGATGAGATAATTGAAAGCTCCAAGGACAGGAGAAGGTAAGGAAAGATGCATAGAAGGAAGCCAGAGAAGGGTAGACGGAGGAGGTAAGGATGAAAGAGGCAAGCAGAGTGCGTAGAGAACCCTCCAGCTGGAGCTTCTCTGAGCTGCAGGAACACACCCTCAGGCTCTGTCTGTCTGTCTGTCTAATTGGCTCTCTGTTTCTTCCTGCCTGTGTCACGACCCCTCCCTTTCTGCCTGCACTCTTTAACCCGTCCTCTGCTGCAGGTGCCAGCAGGTAGGAGGGTGTGGTGGTCTTCAGAAAGAACTCTCTCCTAGGCTCCATATCTCCAGGTTGTGTTTCGGTTGCGACATTTTTGCTGCGTCACACCGTCACCACACACGTATTTCTCACTCGTCCATATACTCCATGCACCTCTGATGCAGCCGACCCCTCACACTCCATTAAGCTGACTTGTGTCGCCGCCTCTCAGCCAGTTTGCGCCACTGTCTGTCGCCTCCTCTCGTTCTCCATCTCGTTGTCTGCCACTGTATTCATCACTTCTTTTCTCAGTCGCTCCATCCATCTGGCTTCACGGGCCGTTTACTCATTCCCTCTTCCATCCCTCACTTCTACGCCCTCCTCTGCATCTCCTCTTCTGCAGAGGTAGTCTGATACTGTGCGCTTCTCAGTTGGCTCTTTCTCACGTTTGGATCACTTTCATACACAGACACACACACACTCATCACCTCATGTGCCCATTATGCCAGCCAGGGCCAGGTCCTTTGTCTCCTGCCCTCCATGGTTTCTCTCACTTTTTCCCTCCCTGTTTTTTTTTTCTTTCCATCTGCCTCCTGGTCCACCTAAGGCAGGTCTCCGCAGTGGCCTGAGCAATAAACTCAGGGGACCCTGCTATCACTGCAAACCAATTACCCAGCACTGGGGGTGCGCACACACACACACACACACACACACACACACTCACACACTCACTCACACATTGCCCTAGGGAACTAGTCACAAAAATACACACACACACATCTCCCTCACATGCACATGTTCCAACACACACACAGTGGTGTTTCTATCACATTACATCGACTCACATTCACTCCGTAGAGACTATGGCTGCATTCACACAGACATCTTCCCTACAGTATATGAAAAACACCCCCTGCGGTGCTGGCTGCTGCTGTGTAAACCCACTCCCTAACCTTAACCTCATCCTAACCAGTTCTTAATCCTAAAGTTTATTGATTTGTGTTAAGCTGTTTTCAGACATGCACTGGAATCCTAGAACTTCTCTGCCCTTCACCACAACCAAGCAGACTATTTTCCCCAAGTGTGAACACATCTGACACCAATCGCTGGGTGTCTGGACCTGATTCTCCAGACACAGTGGCAAAATCATATGTCAGAATGGCTATTTAGGGCCTTTTGTTCTCCAGAAGGAGGTAGAGACCCTGTATTAAACTTCTTCATATACTCACAATGTGAATCAAAATAAGTAGAGTAAAAATCTGATTTCTTATTTGCTGCATCTATACAGTAGCCAGGTGAATTTAGTGCATGTACTGTAAATGTGTTCCCCTGATTACCCAAGAAACCTTTTTTCTCTGAGTAACCTGGTTGCTTAAAGCTACAATAAGCAACTCTCCTCCCTCTCCCTGCTCCATTAGTTTCACAACACCCTGCTCAGCCCTTAAGGTAGTATCGATTGTCAAATAGCTCTAAACTTATTAATAACTAACTAACTTATAATTCAAGCATCTACTTCAAATTCTCTGATCTCCTCACTGCTGGCAGTGAGTATGCAATGAGACTGGATTACAACATCTCCACATTAAGAGAAGTTTTAGAGCATTTAGAGTATACTGTGTCAAATCTTTTGAGTACTCAAATAACATAATAACATATTTGGCTTCCACACTCTGCTGTTATCACTCCCAAGAAGGAATCACCAAGCTCAGAACAGCAGGGAGTGATGAGAATGACATCACTCAAATAAATTCATGATTTACATTTAAAGTACCAAAAGACTGGAGTGAGTAGTTTCTTTGTGTGAAGGATAATGTACCATTGTCCCATTTTGCAGGTCAAAGCACATCTGTCTGTATAGCATGTCTAGTCTGTGCCATGTGTGCTTGCAGAAGAAAGCAAGTCCTAGAAATTAGAATTTACCAATAACAGCTGAATCTGTTTCACTGGCCATCTAGCCCTTCATGTGCAATGCAGTGATAGTGGTTACTCACCAGGGGGAGCCGTAGATCCTGAAGCCCCGCACGGTGACCTCTGAATCCTGCAGGTAGATGCAGTTAGTCAGCAGCGACTGGACGTTCTCGTAATTCTCTGGCTTCAGCTTGGAGGCTGAGGGGAAGTAGTAGAAGTCCTGCTTGATCAGGTCAGCCATAAACTCCTGGTCAAAGGTCAACTCGTGGTTCCCAGCAATTACTATCTTGATGTCATAAGGTAGGGTACCTAGCAGAGGAAGAAGGAAATAGGAAGGAGAAAAAGGAAAGAAACAATTAGAGTGAATGGGGAGTGAAAAGGAGACAAACTTGAGGAAGGACAAATGAGGGAGAAAAGGACAAAAAAGGGGTTGCCATGAAGAAATGGAAAAAAGAAAATGAAGAACAGAGAGAAGAAAAAGAAACATCAGGACATGGACCGGGGGGGAGGCAGTAGGAAACATAGGAAGTAGTGGAGGACAAGAAGGGGAGGGACAGGGAGGGAGAAAGAAAATTGAGGATGACAAAAAAGCCATCCCAGACGGCTTGGCATTCACATGTGACAAGGCTTTTTCATTGCCCCCTCCCCCCACCCCTTCGATTCTAGAAAATCTGTACATCTGTCTTAGCTTCCCTCCATCAGTCAGGGTCTCAATCCAGTGCACTGCCGTCTTATGGAAGCAGAACTGAACACATCCGTCAGGGAATCTTTATCTGGAGGAATGATGAGGAGGGGAAAGCAGAGAAAGTTTACGACGCAGAATATTAAACATTTACCAACTACGACAACCGCCGCTGCATCTCTAGCTTTTGTTTTCTTTCATCATCCTTCTCTAATCAAATGCCCAGTCCTTCACCCCCCCCCCCCCCCCCATTCTCTCCTCAGTCTCAATGGCTTTAATTGGCTATTCAAAGGCTGGCACAGCAGGGAGCACGATTGATCGGCACCCATCACACCCAGGAGCGCCCGGCCCTTCCCAAACCTACAAGGTGTTTTCAAAGCTGTGCTGAGGAGACAGAGAGCCACTACTGACAAACATCTGGAGGTCTGCTTTGTCAGGTAGAGTGGCTGACGGAAAGTTCAGTCACAATAGCTTTAAAAAAAATTTTTTTTTATTGCTGCCAGGACGACGCGACATGCAGCTGAGCATCGGTTTGTGTGTCAGCACGTGTGTTTGTGAGTGACTTTCCCGCACGCGTGTGAGTTTGCATGCATCTGTGCGTGAACGTGTCACGCTAGTGAAAAGGAGTAATTAAACTGAGCTTTAGAAGAGGCTGACAACCCGGCGATTGCTCTGTCATAACAGCCAATCACAGCCTGGTGACAGAAAGAAAGAAAGAGTGGGGGGGGGGGGGGGGGGCAGAATGAGGGAGTGGAAGGAGACAGCGACAGAAATACTTTAGGAAGACCAGAAATCCTTGAGTGTGAAGGAGGAATAATAACAAGATGAAAGCAGCTGTCAGAGAGTGCCCGTCTCTGCAGTTTGGGCCCGGGCCGCCCCCTCTCTCCAACACAGCTCCCATTTGTTTGGCAGAAGGGCTTGTGTTTAGTTGTCAAGCACACACCAAAAAAGCCCCATAAATGAGGGGCTGCACCGCCACAAAGGCACACGGGCACACACGCCACCGCACAATGAAAAGATGTTTTCGATTCCTTTCTGTCAGACTTTGGCATCTGAAGTAGTTTTTGCTCCATTGTCCCTGGATAAACCAAGGTTGAAGGAATGCTGCACTCCAAAATAAAAAATCTGATCATCTTCGATTGACTTGCTATTGATGCTTGCAGAGCAACTGAGCACATAGTGATGTACATGCATGTCTTTCTTACACAAAGTACTTAAGCTAAGGAGCTGTCTTCTTATTGATCCAAAACTGAATGAAATCCCTGCACAATTTCCGAATGACTAATGCAGCATAATCAGTGTGATTCACATCACAAAGTCGACCATCAAACCCACTACTGCTCTACCCTCAAATGTAACAGAAGAGGAACAGACAAAAGAAATCAACATTCAACTTTTTTTCCACAAAAATGACACTGCAGGAAGTGCTTGGATTTTTTTTTTACTTTGTTGCAGCTTCACAATCTGGACTGGTAATAGCAATAGTTCAAGAGTGGAAACTAGCCATGCCAAATTAGACTAAAAAGCTTTTGAGATGTCCACTGAGATGTCCACTGCAACAGTAAAATTACATTTAAAAAGGTTCTTTTACAATTCAAAATAAATTTAGGTTAGGTATTCATTGGGAAATTAGCACTGTTTCACAGTAAAAGCCTTCTAGTTGTTCTGACAAATCGGACATAAGCAAGGAAACAGAGAAGCATTCCTACAAGACATGCAGGGACCAGATGACAAAATGCTGGAAGTTCTTCCAATATTAAGCTACTCTTAATCAACCTGTACTTCGTACATACTGGGTATGCCACATATTCTTTGGCCAGTGGAACAAGCTGAAGACACAACCTGGACACATTCATCATTTATACAGTAGCGTTTATGGCTAATATTATCTAATACAGTATCTACAGCCAGAGTCCAGCAGTGTCCCCAGGGACACCACCACCACCACTTCAGCCAAGTTGAGTGAATGGACATAAAGGGAGACTGCCTAAATCCATGAGTAGCTCACAATATCGATACACTGGTGTGTGGGTGGCTTGAACCCTAACTCTATGTGGTGTGAGAGGGTAGAAGGGGCCTTGAAAACATTATCAGAAGAGTTTTTTCTTATCTTTATTGAGCTCTACTACTCTTTATCTACTAATAATTAATAATAATAACTGTATTATTTTTGAATTGTTTCTCAGCTCCCACCTGATTAGTTCATAACCTGATTACGTTTTTGTAGAGAACGTAATTGCTACCCAATTACGTTTTCTGTTAACATAATGATCATATGTTCACAGTTAACGTATTTTTGTCCGTCAAAATATCCGATCAGCATCCGGTTTTCTGTCAGCTAAAATATCTGACGTTACATTTCAACATCCAGACATGTGAGTATAGAGATATTAACGTGTTTTATGGTCAGGATCAGACATCACAGCAGTGTGTTAGAGTCAGGGAAAGACTGTGGGCTGGTTAATGGATAAAAATCTCACTTCACACAGTTGCTTCAGACACACGTCCGCATTAAAAATGAAACCGAAACACGATCTTTTTTCTAACCCTAACCTCATTACTTTTCTTGCCTAAACCCAACCTCACAGGGGCCTTTGGTCTCGAACTCAGGTCTCCTGCATGTCAGTCCTGCACAGTAAACATCATCCACCCACCCCAACCACCTCCCTGCAAACCAGTTTGCATTAATAAACGTAGCACGTCATTCATTCATTCACAAAAATACGTTTCAGTACAACGTGACAATTACGTTCTACAAAACGTAATTGGGTCGCAAATACGTTCTGTAGAAAAACGTAATCGGGAATGCAGTTTAGTTGTATACGAACGTAATTTTTGGGAGACAGGGTTGAGCTACTTAATGTTCCTCAATAAAAAAAACAAAAATCATTTGAGATTAAATTTGGCTTTTCATCTTTAAGTTGTGGTTTCCATCTTATATTTTCAACAAAACGAAAGGTTATTTGAATCTAACTGAGCTCTGTTTTTGGTCTTCACCACCCCTCCTGATGGAAATGTGTTGCTCTTTAGCTGCTAAATGCTCCACCATGGTCACCAACTAGCTGCTAACTTAGTTTAGCAGTTACAGTGTATAGCAACCTCTCCTCCTCTCATCTCCTCTGTCCACTCATATGCCATCATTTCATGTCATTAACTTTATGTCTTCTCTCTCTCCTGTAGTTGTACTTCGTCCTCTCTCTCTCTCTCTCTCTCTCTCTCTCTCTCTCTCTGTACCTTGCAGGTATCCAGTGATTCCAGTGTCCAGTTACTGCCTGTTGTTCTTTTCTCTCTCCTCTTTCCACTCACCCCAACCGGTCGAGGCAGATGACCGCCCACCCTGAGCCTG